>BMAO01031364.1:0-76252 GCA_019973975.1 Trichonephila clavata
GTCACGCACGCCTGTGGTGCCACCTCAAAGCGCTATTTAAAGCTTGGAGATTTCGACGATTTCAAGTTCGGCAATTGTGTTTTCTTGTGGTTTTTTCAAAAAACTATCAGTTATGTCTCGTAGAAAACAGCGATTAGATTTTGATCAAGTATCCGAGTTCGACAGAAGAATGATAATGGCCTACCGATATTGTGGATCATCTTTCAGGGAAATCAGTAGTCGTGTTGGACGAAACCAAACAACTGTAATGCGGATATGTGACCGTTGGATGCAGGAGGTCCGACGGACCGACGTGGTCGATCGCATCCACCTCAGTGCACCACTTCACGTCAGGACAGGCAAATTGGGCGCATGGCAGTGACGGATGGCTCAGTCACATCACGAACCATAGCACATCACATTGAGTCTGTAACGCATCATTCAGTGTCTGCGCGTACCATTCGACACCGTTTGCAGCAGAGTGGTTTGTCCGCAAGGCGTCCACTGCTTGTTCTATCCTTGACGCAGAAACACAGACGTCTCCGTCGCCAATGGTGCGATGAAAGAAGGATGTGGGTGGCCGAATGGAATGAAGTTGTCTGTACTGACGAGTCACGCATCTGTCTGCAACACCATAATGATCGGAGTCGAGTCTGGAGACACCGTGGAGAGAGGATGCTGAACAGCTGTGTTATGCACCGCCACACTAGTCCTGACCCTGTTATTATGGTATGGGGTGGTATTGGATATCACTCTCGCCCTCTTCTAGTACTCATTGTCGGTACTTTAAACAGCCAGCCCTACATCTCCGAGGTGTTGGAGCCAGTTGTCCTTCCTTACCTTCAGGGCTTGGCCACAGCCATATTTCAACAGGAAAATGCGCGACCACACGTGGCACGCATTGTCCAAAGGTTCTTCGTCAATCACCATATTGAATTGCTTCCCCTGCCAGCTCACTCTCCTGATCTTTCGCCGATAGAAAACATGTGGTCCATGGTTGCTCAACGATTGACCCAGATTACACCCCCATATGCCACACCAGATCATTTTTGGCAACGTGTGGAAGCTGCTTGGTCTGCTGTACCCCAAGAACACATCCAAAGTCTCTTTGAACCAATGCCGAGGCGTGTGGCAGCGATGAACTCCAACAATAGTGGCTACTCTGGCTACTGATTCTGGCAGGAACCACGCTTCACAGAAGTGTATAAATTTAATCATTTGATACTTGGTCAACATGTTATTTACAAAGTAAATTTTGTTGTGCTATCTCTTGTCTTTCTTGGTGTTGTAATTACGGGGGTCCAGCAGTGTAGTTCTCTTATAGTTTAGACCTAAGGATGGACCTAAACATATCATAAGTAGTATTTTTAAATAAGTTATCCTTATGTAATGTTAAGTATTTTTATCATACCAGCAAAATTAATAGAGTTGAAAAGATCTTCAAAATCTAAACAGAAGACAGAAGAATTTTTTTTTCTTTAATTTGTTATACTACATTTTAAGTCAGCATACCATCTCTTAACAGTTGTTTGCGATGGAGAATAGTTTGGATACCCCTTATCAAACCATTGTTTTCTTAAACAGTGTTTTTCTCATCAGAAAGCAATGTTTAATAAGCACACGAAATTCTTTTCCATCCATGGTTTCCAAACAGTTGCCACTGTTGTCATAGGAAAACCACTGTAACTTTTTAACTAAATAAGATATCATCTCGAAATTTTGACACGTGCCGTTCGAAAGCTAGTACTACTAGGGTATTCGTAGAAAAATTAGAAGTTAGCGCCATCTATATGTTAGGCCCGGGACTTATTGAGTGATGTGTTGTATATATATATGTATACTACTGTCCTCACAAAATGCAACATCAAGAATTAACAGAAATATATAACAGCGAAATTTATTTGGCAGATAACGCGCTGTACAAAGATTAAATGATTAAAAGTTGGTTGAATGAAAATATGGTTGAATGAATATGGCTGATGGCAAGTGCTGAATGTATGGGAAGACCACTAGAACCAAAACTTCGGTGAGTGAGTGAATATTAACATCATACTGTTCAGCTGCACGAGGCCTTTTAGCAACGTACCTTGAAATTTTAAACCATGGTCAAGTGATGAGAATGACACCTGGGCTTTCACCTCCTCTCCTAAACACCACACCTCACCAAAGGGGATCCAACTCTTCAGAGATGTAGCACTTGTTGTTCAGTGTACCTGTAATGCGTACCAGAGGAGTGCGGCAGGGAATTCCAATACCACTCCAAACCATGATACCGGGTGCAGGACCACTGTGAAGATGCATACCGCAGCATTTCACCAGCCTCTTACCCCGGGGACTCCAATCTCGAATCCGAGCATCACGATGTTGCAGACAAAAGCGGAATTTGTCAATAAATACAATGTCGCTCCATTCCGTTGTCCATGTTCGCCATTCATTGCCCCATTGGCTGCGAAAACGCCTGTGGTTTTCAGTCAAGGGTAAACCAAGCAATGGATGCCTTGCCAACATTCCACTCTGCTGCAAATTGCGTCGAATGGCACAAGCGAACACCAAATTTTGCTTAGCAGACTGGATATATTTTTTTGTTAGGGTTCGTGATATGGCTACGTGATCCATCACAGCCACGCGCAAATTCCGCCGTCAGCACGGGCAGTGGTGCAAATAGGTGGTTGCAATCAGCCCCGTCGCTGTATTTTTTTCCTCCTGCATCCAGCGATGGCAGATCACAGTTGCTTGGTTTCATCCAACACGTTGATTGATTTCTTTGAAGGATAATTCGCAATCCCTATAGGGTACTATTCTTCCTCGGTTGAATTCTAAAACTTAGACGTTCGATGTTTTCCAAGAGGCATAGGTAAACAGCTTACGCAAATAATAAGAAAACCGCATGTTATACGTTAAATTGCCAATCTGTTCTCCCTTTGTATAATGCATAAGAGGTGGCACTACGGTTGTCCGTGATATGCGTCTGCGCTTTAATGCTAATGATTTGCATTTTTCATCACTGCCAACGCATGATGTAAATTTCACATTATTTGTACGCTTCCGTCAGGGTGTTGCATTTTGTGAGTCCAGCAGTGTATTAGGAAATGTAGAAAACTAGAATACGAAATGAAAATAATTTGCGATGGAAGAAGATAGGTGCAGTGAGTGCTTTCTCTCTCTTTGTCAAAAAATTTTAATTGGAGGAGGGGAGGGACTCCAGCTACAGAGAGCATAGCACAAAAAACGAACTGCAAGAGCCTTACAAATACTACTAAACGCAATTGAAGACCTATAAGCAATCAATGGAAAATAAAATATTAAGATTAAAATAAAAAACCAAAAATTGAGAATAAAAATACATATTGAAAATTGAAAATCTGCAAATATTTATTTCTAGCAACGTTGAATGTTATTAAAAATTTAAAAATATAAAATTCTTCAGAAATCCTATTTAATATTTTATGAAATTAATGCAGTATAAGAAATCTATATCTTCTTGAGATCATCAAATTAAATTAATGTGCTTTTGTTTTAAATCCTATCTCATTAAATTTTTGTAGCAATAAAAAACTGGAAAAGCTATTGTAAAGAATGAATTAAAAATATACTTTTCAATTTTTGAAAGCCTGTCAACAACACACACACAGTTTGTTTACTTATTTACAGTAAAGAGATATATTTTAAAAATGTGCGCTATCTTAAGGATTTTTTTTTTTTGCTCTTTTATTTACTTGTGATTAGTTTTCAGTTATGTTTTAAGATATTTAGTGCTATAATCCATGCTTGTTTTATCAAATTAATGTATGTCGTAAACTTATCATTTAAGGATTCAACTAGTTTTTCAAAACATCTGTTAAAATCAATATTGGTACTGTAACCACCCGTGGGTTGTTGGTGTTTGAAGGTCCGAGCAGAGATCAGCCATATCAACATTTAATCAAGATTTTATTTCTATCTTTACTTAATCAACCAACACAATTAAAGGTAGAGAATGCACTTAATAATCAAACCGGAATAGCAATTGCATAGGCTTAATGCAGCTAACATATAATTAAAAATACTTGACTGAATCCTGGAGCGCTTTTGACTCTTATGCTTGAATTCGCTTTAAATATCTTGCTTAACTATACGACCTCCGGCCGCAATCCCAATTTAATCAACTTTTAATCATCAACTACCAACCATGGACCATCATCGCGTACACTAGTTCCAACTTTTAAGCAGAAGTACTCATTGGCTTAAATCTCATTTTCTTCACCAAGGAAAGTTTACAGTATAGATCTTACAGTAAACATCTTAAAAGAATAATTTTTTCCAACAGGGTTAGTAGAAGCTTCGTGGATAGCCCGTTACAGTACAGAATTTAACATTTACATACTTCCCAGAGATGCTTTAAAAAGAACTATATCGATCTCAAACGACCATAAATAAGGCAGAGTGTTATGTTTGATAAAGGGATTAACTATTAACGATAACAAGCAATGCCAGAAAATCTAGAAAAGGAGGACAATAATATGCTTAATAGATTTGGTTCTTAAGTCCAAAAAATTCCTGTGGCTTCAATGCTAAAAAGATTACTAAATCAATGGTTTTATGAGAAAAAAATAAAACTTTCTGTTTTGGAATAAGTAATCCAGAACGAATGAAAAATGCAAACTTCGATTATTTATAATAAATTATTTAATAAATAATTTTAAAAAATTCGGTTTGTCCGATCTTTGCTTTGTTTTTGTCAAAAAGGCTGTAAACATGAGGATACATATAATTAATTTACTAAATTGGCATAAATCTAATTTAAAGCTCAACTGTAAATATATGTAAAAACAATACACACACATGCATAAAAACACACGCACACACATATATACATGGTGTCCAGCCTTAATGTGACCAAAAAGCTAATTCCCGAACCGTTCGGCTTAGATATACACTTCCAATCTGAAAAATGTTTTAAAACAGGTATAGAAAGTTTTTACGTGCCTTTCGAACCAAAAAACCTATTTACAAAAACATTACGAAATTAAATTTTTTATACGGTCCCTAGGTCCTATAACTTATTTTTAGGAAAAGATGCAGCACACAAAAACAGAATAAACACTAAAAGTTTCATTTTGTTACGATAAAAACTGGCCGAGTTATGGAACTTTGAAAATTATACATTTTATCCATTTTCTCCGCAATTTTCAAGAAGCTGGTAAGGGGCCGTCTCCAAAGTGAAATTAGTTGGAACTCAGCCAGAAAACTTTTGCTCTTGCACGTCACTCTTATGTAAATCGTTTTTAAATTTAAAAGCATACGTTAACAATACAATAATTGAGTACTTAAGAAATAAAATTTATACTGTGTACGTGTAAAACATAGAAAAAATAAAATATTTTGGACGAAGAAAACATTTCAAAAGCAATTCCAAAAAATAGACTTATATGCTGCGGCTTCAGTCTGATTCTGCGCTTTTGCTAATCATGACGAACATTAAAAATCTGTTGTGCAGTCACTTGGAATTGCATACAATCGTATTCTAGTATTACGAATTCTAGTACGGGAGAACGAGATGTAGGGGAGACCGGGGCAAGATGACGACGTTAACAATTTTTTGTTGTTTATTAATTTATTTTTAAGGGTAGTAAAATCAATTTTACATGAACTGTTAGAGTAGTCCTTTGTAGTATTAAAATATATTACCATTTAATTTTTCAACTAAAAGAAGTAAAAGATAATTTTATTTTTTCATTACATTAACAAATCGTCATTCTGCCCCAATACTGGGGCAAGATGACGACACTGAAAAAGGTTGAACATATTTTATCTTTTGAATGTGTTACATGGTTTAACAAATGATAACTGTGTTTTTACATCTTGAAAAGTATGAAACTAAACGCAATGCATTGTAACGTAATGTTGAAGTGTTTAGTTGTGCAGCTAACAACAGTCACAAATAAGAATGCCATTTTTATAATTGGAACATTTCTCATGCTAACACTCTTGGCAGTTACAGCACTGGATCCATTCTTCTGTTGGAGGGTTCCTCATCACAAGCAGGACATCTTATAACACCGTCCTTTGAAGTTGATACAACTGGAATGTTTGGCCTGGATTTTATAGACTTGGCCTACTGAGTTTGAGCTTTTTACTCCCTTTTTAGCTTCACTGGCTTCTTTTCTCTGTTTTTTTTAAAACTTCATGTTCTTTCTTGTGCGTTTCCCTTTGTTCTAACATTTCTTTGAAGAGTGTGCTTGTAACAATGCTAGAGCTCAGTTTTTTGCTTTTTCTTTTTTTCTCACATTGTATTGTTTTATATGCAATGGTTTGAAATAAAAAACACTAACAGGTGTTTTTGGTGAATCGGAATCAGCATTTGCCCTAAGTTCTGGTGTTTATGAAGGGTTTATATGTTGGTTTTCTACTACCAAGGTCTGAGGATTAGCACTATTATTCTGTTTCATTGCCAACAGCATCATGATTAGTAGTTTTCACCGCATCATAGTTATGTTCGCTAAACACAGGAGGATTATGAGGCTCGATCCCATATTCCTTAAACTCTTTCAACGGCATTTTCAACTGCAGCTGATTTGAAGTAAGTGATGCTCAAAAACTCACCAATATTTTTGTCTGTGATAGTTTGTTCTGGATAAGTTACCATAAAGCTTTCACATGCTTGGCTATAGTACGTTTTTTTGACTGGTCAAAAAATGACACAACAAGGGGCTGGAGACTACGTGATGTTTGCGGCGGCAACCCAGGCATGATCATGTTTTTCACTCTGCAATATAAGGTAGCTTGCAAAGTTATATGAGTTTTGTGATTGTCAAAAATCAACAAATCAACAATTCTTTGCTTGGTTTCACATGAAGATAAAAGTGCTTCAAAAAAGAAGAAAAAGTGCCCTCATTGTTCCAGCCATTATCACTACAGTGGCCTACAGTTCCTAGTGAGGCTCTTTGTACAAGTTTAGGAAACATTCGTTTTCTCGCAAAAAATCAGAAAAGATGGCAGGTGAAAGCCAGTAGCTCTAAAGCAACAAATTATTGTTACATCACAACCCTCTTTAGGAAAGGGAGGCTTAGCGGATGGCGAAAATGTTTTCTTCTTTTCACCCCCTTTTGAATGAAACATTTCCCGATCCGATGCACCCCTTATCCCCAAAAGATATTTAAGCGCAAGATCACGCGGACATACACACAGACGAAAAAGTGTTCACAGGATTTAATAGAATGGACAACAATAATTAGTTTTATAAATTCCGAAACACAGGGCAAGATGACGAGCTCGTCATCTTGCCCCGTGTTTCGGATCATCATCTTGCCTCAGACTGTCTGTTTATAAATATTCGTTCTCATTACCATGAAAGTAAGTAATTGATTACATTTATTCATGGTAATAGGTAGTATTTAAACCAAGTTACTCATACATATTTAAAAGAAATAATATACTTTACCTGTATCTGTGGCAGAGCTTATTTACACATGCATAAAAATTATATTATGGCAGAAAGAAACAATCAAAGCATCACAACTAACACAAAAATGGCGATTTCAGCCTGTCTGTACTATAGTTTAACGAGCGGCCAAAAGGAGAGCCAGTAGTGCTAATTTAATGCTGCTACCTAGTCGAATACGGAAAAATTAAGACGTTCGTCATCTTGCTCCGGTCTCCCCTATACAAATGAAGAACACTGCGAAATGGTACTTTTTATGGATAGTGTAATCGAAATAAGAGAGAGGCGGCAAGACTTTATGCCATTTAATTTCCCACTCGAAGACATCCATCTTATTGTACAATTGCCCGTGCTGTTCAATGCTTGTATAAAACTGGGAGTTGTCATAGACGTATTCCCTTGTCTCGTGCCACACCTCGTGCCTTCACCATTATTTAAGTTAAATTGGTCCTTCTGATACAATAAAGCCCCTGATTCATCATTGGCGCATCATTCCTCATTATGTATTATTTTGCTGCTATTCGTTAAAACAAGCTGTTTTAATCTTTTCGGTATAAGTTGTATTTCTTAAATTTAATTTTTATTGTCGCCATGAAGCAATACAAATTGTCAATCTATGATGTTTACTACGATGTTTTAATATTACGATGGTGTTTATCTTTTGCTCTTTCTGTAAATAGTGAATTACTGTTCTCTAAACTCAATTTATCTACGACCCCCTCTTCTGAGCAACTCGAATGCTTCAAATTTATGTAGGCATAACTCGGTCAGTTTTTATGGTAATAAAATGAAACTTTTTGTGTCTTCTTTGTTTTTGTGTACTGTATCGTTTTCTAAATATAAGTAATAGGATCTGGAGACCGTATAAAAATTTAATTTTTTAAATTTTTTTGTAAATAGGTTTTTTGGTTCGAAAAGCTCGTAAAAACATTCTTTACCTTTTTTAAAACATTTTTTAAATTGGAAGCGCATATCTAAACCGAACGGTTCGGTAATTAGCATTTGGGCCACATTATGGCTGGACACCCTTTATATACTATGTTTCGATTCTTATTAGATAGGTATAGATTGACAAATACATATCACTACTTAATTTCAAACTGTTTTAGAGGTATATAGATTTCACTTTATAAAGTTCGAACTAAATTGATTCAATTTCAATCACATGAATTATTGCTTGGAGTTACTGTCTAATTTCAAGCTGGGGTTAATTGATTATCTGAATTTAGAATTCTTAACAAGGTACACGATCGAAACGCATCTCCTTCGTATTTTATTATACTAAGCTCTTAAGTCAATGTGTGCGTGAGTTCAATCATTCTAATACCATTGAGTTTGTTAAGATATAGTACCTTGCTTCCTGACACAAGCCTATGCATCATTATTTTAAACAATGAGAGAGAGAGAGAGAAATAATCCTTTCTTTTATTTCATTTTAAATATTTGTTCTCCAAATACAGTTATTGTTTAATTATTAATCTATGCGTATTCTATATCTTCCACTTCCAATCTCATTCCCCATGTGCAATTTTCAACCTCTTATTGTATTTGCTTTCGATAAGTGATTATGAATGTAGTATTGTAAATTATTTTTCCTGTCTTATAGATTTTTCTATTTACTAACACTATTTTTTATGGATTTTATTTAGGAAATATGGCTCAAAGTACTTAAAAATTAATCAATATTCTATTTTTAATCTTTTCGAAAAATTACTTTTATTTAAAAACACCAGTGATTGATTGCAATATTTATTATAAATCCAAGATCGATAAAAGATTCGATCCGAGACGATTATGCTTTAATTATTATATGTAATGAACAATGGTGATGCTCAGTAATATATTATATCTACATCATTATTCATAAAAATGGAAATTATTTTAGTCATATATTTTGGTGTTAATTTTATATGCTGGTTTCTATACATATTTACTTTGTCAGTTTATGTATTAAAAAGTTAAAGCATTTTAATCATTCTCTCTCTCAACTGCAAGTATGAAACGAAAGATTTGTTTACAGTGGATTAAATTTACATACAAAAAACTTTAAGTGGGATGTATTTTCTTTCTTTTTTTTCATTTGAGAGAAAACACTGAGTATTATTCAAATTTTTTTTAAAAAAACAGCAATAAATGGATAAATAAAAGTAAAATAACGGTGGTATTGAGGAGCAAATAGTGTATCTTTTAATCGGCAGAAAATGAATTAATTATAAACCATACAAATTATCAAGTGTTCATTCAATTCCTATTATTTATATAGTTCACTCTCTCCATATATATTGTTCAAATTTTCAATCGTTAATAAAATATTTTCTACTCATCCAATCAAGTTCAAATAATTTTTTTAAACCTGTAGTGGATGACAATTGATGTTAATACAGCTTTTTCAATTATTAAATGGTTAATTAATTAAATTAATTACCGGTTTGCTACGCTAACTTAGATTCATCTCCATTGTTATAACAATGTAACTGTTAAAACACTGAGAAAAGTTGGTGTCGAAAACGGGTTTTTCAGCCAAACTAGCCAAATCGGGTGTGCATTGTTACAATAATGCAGACCGATCATGTTTTTTTTTCCAATTCCTTACTATTAGTTCACTCTCTCCCTATTTATATATATATATATATCCTGTTCAAATTTTCAATCGTTAATAAAATACTTTCTATTCATCCATTCAAAGTAGGAATCGACTTAATTTTTTTTATATTACTTGTTTTGTATATAACTTATATACGACAAGCCCACATGGAATCAATGGTAACTAATAATTTTTTAACTTAGTATTGCTAAATTACTTATGAAATATATTGTGCAGTACTGATACATTTATAAATGTATTTATTTTTCATTATGTAAGAATGTATTTTGTTTGTTTTCTTTGGAAAATTAATAAATTGCTTAAAAATAATCTTTTGTTTTCGCCCTTTCAATATGCTCGCGCCCCTCTCGTAGAGTTATCACGTACCCCTAGGGAGGATGCACCCCACAGTTTGAGAAATACCGATTTAATGTTGCTGCCAAAGAAGGTAGTTCCAGAAACAGACGAATTTAGAAGAGGCATTGCACAAAAGGGGAGGTTGGTTTATACATCAAATCTTAGCTGACATCCTCTTAGATTTGCCCACGGTGCCCCGGTCATGGAGAAGAGGGAAAGTACAAGGAAAATGTGGCAAGTTTGAGGGGTGCCGGTGCTTTCAAAGAGACAACACATGTAAGTCAGCGCAATCACCGATAAATGGTAGATACGTCACCTCAAGCTTACTCTGACGCCATTTACATCCTGTGCAAGATTCTCCTAATGTTTCAGTGTCAACCAGAAGTATTATTCTTCAGTTAATTGTTAGTAACCTAAATTCTCGGTATCCATTACGAAGACTTTTACTCCCCATCATTGACGACGTCGCATGCAATGGTGGTTAGAGTGGCTTGCACTACGGAAGAGACCAAGCTAATATTTTCAGACTTCTTTTTGTCTAATTACGATAACTATGGTGGAGAGTGATACCGAAGAGTTAACAATTCAAATTCACCTGCACCTGTCGAACACCAAACCGGGCGATAATACAGAACTATTACTGGTAATGCCATCACGTACGATAACTCGTCAACTCTGGTTCTACCCAGTGATATGTAAATGATGTGCCTGTGACACTCAACTGCCTGTGACACTCAACTTCGTTCGAGAGCTCATTACTCTTCAACGTAAACTGCACTTAGCTAATGTTCTGTGCAAGTTGCAGCCATAATTCTGAAGTCATCATTATCAGGTGATCTTTCCCCAATCGAAACACATCTGATGCATTATTGGACGTCACTTGCATATTCTGCCATCATCGGTTGACAATGAATGGGATAAGACATCATCTGTATTCTTATTAACTCTGTGCATAAACGTGTTCCTTTATATATATAACCATCTTCAGAGTGCGTGAGTTCGATTATTCAGAATAAGTGCATATAAAACCTTTAGTGAGGACATTGTTCCTGCTCTCTGTTTGAACAATTAGATGTTCGGATTATAATTTTAAGAGTTACCTGCTAAACTTCTGTTTAAAATATATAAACTAAATTGATAAATTACAATTTTTGCTTAAAAAAATATTTTGGTGAGAATTCTAAGATATATTAAATTTTTAAAATGGTTATTATTTTTAGATAATATATTTTCTTAATTACTACACATTTTACTTTTTTAAAATTTTTATATCATTTAAACTTAATAATTGCTTTAAAGGATTTTTGCGATAGTTTTTCAATTCATTTAGTCAATAATGAATTATGTAATATAGATTTTTTTTATATTGTAAAATTGATCTATTAGAAAATGTGTTAAAAAAAGGTTTATCAAAAATCACAATTATCAGAAACACACACAATTTGGTTCAACTTATTTTTTCCTTCTAAAGAATAAAAGGTGGCCGCGGTATTAAAGTGGTCTAGGCATCGGATCGTGGCAAGCGTGTCATGAGTTCGATCCCAGTACCACTGAAGACCCGCCGTGTAGGGGCGCGATGCACGTTAAATCTGTCGAGAGCTCAAACGTTCTCCCATTAGTGTGGTGTGGTAGTTAGGAGAGGGGGATGCCAGCTCAGGTGTCGTCCGCGTCACTTGACCATGGTTCAAAATTACGCGGACCGTCCCCAAAAGCTCTTGTGTAGCTGAACAGTGGGACGTTAATATTCACTCACTCACCCTAAAGAATAAAAATTGATTATTAATTAAATAAATTTATATTATTTTTAATTATATAAGTTTAAACAGAAACTTAGGGCAAATATACGAATAAATTATTGCTTTGCTTCCGGATAGGAAGAAATACTAATTTTTATTGTTTACACAATTTTGTAACAAATGAAATTATGAACATACATACATTTACAAACCAAGTAAGGAACTAAATAACTTTTACTTTTGCATTTGTAAGAATGATATTCCCAAAATTCGACAGGATAAACATTGTATAGTAGAAGAAATTATTAACCGGAACAATGTTTAAAAAAAATATTATTCTCCTCTCGTTTTCCATCTCAAAATTGCAACGCACTTGTTAAATACCTAAAAATAGAATTATTAATTTAAACGTCCAGTAATATTTTTTTCTACATTCATAGCAACGCCTTTCAGCACGCAAGTGTCTTAAAATTGCTGTTAGGAAACGTTGCTGGAATGTTAATATAAAAGCAATCATAGAGACAGGTAATGAGTTTTATTAATACATCAACCAATTACGTTATTAGTGAATAATATTTACATTATGATTGACAATGATGTTGAGAATTCTGACGTGAAATATCTATAATATTTAATGAGACGTGCCAAATTAAGTACTTTCACTCAACAGTATGCTAAAATGTTGAAAAATGATCTATAATGATAAGAAAATAATTCGTATCGTATTCACATAAGAGATATGATTGATTTCTCTTAATTACTATTAGAGAATATTTTTAAAAGGTTCAATTTATTTTATTAGAAAAACTATATTTGGCGAGGATGATTTTTACATGTGTAATTATTTCTGTAAGGCCATGATATGAATGCGAATGTATTTTTTAAATTTCCTTTTGAATAGCAGAAAATAAAAACATAATTCCTTAGAATATTATACTTATTAAATTATGCTCTTATCTATTACTCTTTGTAAATAATCTCTTGAGTAGATACAACTGTTATGCAGTATCAAAATAATTAAACGAGTTTTTAATTTTATCAATGTATCTATGCGCGCGCGCGCGTGTGTGTGTGAATGTCCGTAATAATTCACTTAAATTTTTCTCGATGGATTTTAATTCATAATGGTCTTGAGTCCTACAGGACCTCACTTGATAATTAATTTTTGTTTATCTGCTAACCAGGAAAGAGCCGCAATTTTATTTCCCAAAAAACTTAAGCATCTGAGCTTTTAAAGTGGTAGGATGAAATCCTGCATCACCCGTAAATTTGAAACAATCACCACAGAAAAGTCTGTATCGAAAATCATATGATTCTAACAGCCTACGATTTGACTAAAACTATAAGGAGCTGAGATCTCGGGAGCGAAAAAAAGGTACTTTAGTGCAGTGGTTCGTAAACTGTGGTCCATGGACCTCTCGGGATCCCCATTGCCATTCTAATGGGGTCTGCGAAGAAATGTAGTTAAATGTTAAGATTTCCTTCTTTCAAAGACTCTGAAAGACCTCATCAAAAATTGACAAATGTTCTATTCTAGGCTAAATCACAATCCCCCCCCCCCAAAAAAAACTTCTAGATCATGTATTTCGATCAAGTATATTAATTCAATTTTTTCTTTAATCTTTGGAACTACATAGCCATTGCTTCAACGTAATATTTTAAATTCAGTAACAGAGGCAATGAGTAGCAGAGGCAGACTTAGAATTATTGAGGAACCTTCAAATCTCCCTCAGCATTGAGTTGGGATTCAAAGAGAAGTGCTCAAAATCTTGGAGGTCTTTGAGGTCCGGCTGATACATAAAGGAAGGGGGTGGGGTTGCGATCGAAAGTTTAAGAACCGCTGCTTTAGTGCGTTGATATTATGTCTGCGTCTCTATATGTTGTGTTGTGAATGTTTTATACGTGACCAAATAAATATAGATTTTTAATTTTAAGAAGCCTCCTCTTTCTACGACTGCAACAACCTGAAAAATATCATCTTAATACCAAAATGCCGTAAGCCAAGTCCGGAAGTATTACATATGTATATAATTGTATAAACAACCTAATTCCTACAAATCAAAATTACGTGAGATAATATTACTGTAATTTATAATTTTATTCAGTATTTTGGTATTATTATTTAACTACATGTTTAAATTATGCATTAGTTGCATACGTATGGACGTGTACATAATAAGTAATAATAATCCAAGTACACATTATCTAAATAATTAAAAAAAACTTTCATAAAAACTAAGTTGTTACTTATAATACATTAACAAGAACGTGGAAAATTACAGATATTATTATGAAAAAGCAACTTCATATATTGTTTCTAGCAGTTTTAGTTACTTCACAGTCTGAAATAATACAATTAGAACAAGTAACATATTTTTAAATACACACACACACACATATACTATATATATGAAATTCATTACATAAGAATTCATTTATTTTTTAGCTAACGGCGAAAATTAATGAATTTTATATTATTTTCAATGTATACAACATAAGTGCTTACAATCCTAATAGAGTATCATTTATATTAATTTATTTTAAGCACTTCTTAATTAGTTAAAAATATTAGTTATTTACATTTTCCGACATAATAAGAAAACAACAATTCTCAGGCCTATTTTTTTAAAGACTTACTTGTGTTGAAAAACCAATTATAAAACAAACTACTTCACTGAATTAATTATACAATGAAAACACAAAATTAAAACTTTTTTTTTTTGTCAGGAGATGTTTAAGATGTTTTATTTCTTCCTATTATTTGTTGTATATGGAAGTATATTTTTTCTGAAAAGTACTTTTTGTGATTAATAAAACATTTTTTAAAGACCAATTATAAATTTTATACATTTTCTTTCAAAACCTAAATAACCGATTGAGAATATTGAAATATCAATTAAATAAAAAAATGAATCTACGTTAATTAATTATAATTTTTTTAGAAATATCAATAAAATAAATAATTTTAGAAAATATTGAATAGCATTAAATATATGCTTTTTTTAATACATTAACTCGTTTAATTAGTTTAAATTGCCCTTGTATACATTTCAATTAAATAAGTTCTTAGAAATTTTGACGTGAAAAAAAAAGTATCACAAATCTCGATTTTAAAACGTAACAGGATTCAGAATAACACGTACCTAATGAGTAACACTAAACTATTTTTTAAGTATTATTTTTTATGTTAATATCTAATATTTTAAAAAAATATTTTTAATTCGAAATGTGTATTAAAATCAAAAGTTAAAATACTATTTTAGTTCATTCTTTTAGTGACAGAAGAAAATGGCGTCATATTTCGCCAACAATTCGTTTTTTTTTTTTTTTAGCTGAATTCCAATCCAATAATATAACAATAACTCACCAAATTAGCGATAAATAAAGGTATGCACTAAAATACAATCAAACTAAAAACTGTATCACATCAATATTATTTCACTTCGAAAATACGTTGTTGAAATTAGAATAAAATAATTATCTTATACTAATTTCAATAATATGGATAACTAAATCTAGTTATAAAAAATGAAAATTAAATAAGTTACGTTACATAAATTTTTTAAAGCAAAATTTTTTTATCATTTAATTTTTTTAGTTAAATATTACTAGCGTCTTCATGCTTATTAAATTAAGATTATTTTTTTTCTTTCTTAATCTCTTTAAATCTCAATTACCATTAGTTTTCAAAACAGGTGCAAAAACAGTTAATTCATTCATTTGAATTTCACTCATAGCCCTTTCGTTTCCTTTCAGATATTACACCTTTAGTCCTTTTTTAAAAATTCCCAAGAGAATAAATAGACCTCAAAAATTTAACAAAGAATTCAATTTATTCTAGTGATAATTGTAAGAAAGTTGTCAATTTGAATAAAATGGGTTATAAGTATTTTAAACTCGAAATCGAAACTTTTTACGTTGAAACTATCTCCAATTTTTTATTTGAAAACTCTTTTACCTATTCAATATTGACGTTTTTAATGAAGGTATTTGATGGTTTAAATTACACATAACAATTCTTTCTTGTAAACTTTATTTCTTCAGTAGCTAATTCAAAAAAATTAATTTTAATGGTTTTTTATAACTGAAAAGCGTACCAATAAAGTTTATTTTTTTTTATGAAAAATTAAAATGCAATAATAAATTTATTTTATTTTATATCTCGTTCTAATTTGAAGGAGTTTAACATCAGTTATTATATGTTAAGCTATTATTTTGCAGAAATATATGCGTTTACTATTTGATCATCTGATATCCTCTCAAACGTCACACTCCTTTACCTCTACAAATTCGATACTGAAGACGAAGATCCATAGATGGCGCTGCTCTGAATACAAAATACTCCACCCCTTACGTCCCTCTTGACAAATTCTCCAGCACGACTCCTTCCTATTGCATCACTGAACTCAAAACTGGTCAGCAGCGGGCAGCGCGGCTTCTCTTTCCTCCGTTGCTGCATGACAAATATCTGAACTTTTTCGTGCTAAGAAGCGAAACATGTTTTCGCTGTCAGTTTGTGATCAAGTTCGCTTCAAAACTAGAAAAGGAACCGTATTTACTTCTCTGCCAGTTTATGTAGAATTTGGTAAAATCACAAAAGGTGATAAAAACAGCAAATACGTGAATAGCAGTGATTGGCAAAAACTGAACTCAGGAGACTGGGATTCAAATCAGGTAAATAAAATTTCGAAATGGATTTTTGTTTTGTTTCAAACTTTTAAAAATGCTTTTCAAATTGTGTAATTGATCTGCTTAAATGTTTTATTTCAGTTTCAATTCTAAAACTATTTTTGTAGTCATTTGAAATCGAACGCAATAACTTAAGGAAAAACTATTTTTAATACGAGAAAAATTTTCATTATTAAAACATTTGTTATAAATGAGTTAATATAGTACATGATAAACATATATTTCCTTATTATTAAATACATTTTTTCTCTTTTTTATGTAAGAATTATAAATTTTCGAAAATGCTTAATGGTTTAAGCAATGTATGAATGTAACAATATTTGAATATTCGCTGGAAGTTTTTCAATTAATTCCATACTCATCTATTTTCTTCTGCACTTTTCAATAAATTAAATAAGAGCTCATAGTATTTTCCTAAAAATTAAAAAAGATGGTTTATGTTTATCTTTTAAGATCATTGGCGATTTTGATCCCTTTTTTACTACTCGTTATATGAAAAATATAATTTTAAAGTACTATAGGTACAAAACAAAGTGATTGTTTGCTTTGTATTTTTTATCTCTATTTACCGCAGATTTAATTTCGATTGTATTTCCAAATTAATTTTTCTTAATTAATGTTTAGTCATACTTTTTTTTATTCTTCATTTAAATTTCAAATTTCCAAAGAAACAAAATGCACTGCACTTAGTATATTCTCAGTTGTGTAAGAATCTCAGTGTGAAGAAAATCAATTCCACATAAACTTTATTAAAATAACTTATCTGAATTCCGTGTAAACTTGATCAAAATAGCTTGGTATCTTAATTCCGTGTAAACCCATTAGCATAACTAACTTGCATCAGTAAGAAGAGAGTCAGTTTATTTATAAGTAGAGTACGTAATTCAAAAACCTAAAAATTAAGAGTAATGTCCATTAGTCCAATAACAACTTTTAATCACGATTTTGACATGTGTATGAAAGAAAATAAAAACAATTTTGCAGGGAAATTTTTTAAACATTTCTTTAAATTACTTATATTTTACAATGCTTTATTATATGGTGCTTTTATGTGTTGTTTTTATATATTTATTTTTATTTAAACTCTTTAATTCAATTTCTTCAACGTCCTTCATGAACATTCTAAAAACATAACATGTTTTATTGAGACATGCCAAAAAATAATCGGAAGGTGTGGCACAAAATACAAATTCATGTTATTACGCGAATCGTTAGGTAGACAAACATGATAAAAATCAAATTATTCCTTGAGAAAACTTTTTTAAACACGTAATTGAAAATTTCTTAGAAATAGATCAGAATGTTTATATTAGTACATATCATGAGCGCTTCCCGATGTTTTTGATTTTTCTCTTACGAGTTTTTGTATAATAATATTGATGCAAGTTTGTTTTGGAAGCGCGTTCTTAATCTTTTCCTCAAAAAACTTTTCTCCTCCCAATATTGAACGTTTATTTCTCAATTTGTATGTGACCAAACAACTCATGAAGTTGTATAGAACTTTTTTTTGACACCCGTCCTGATATCGGCATTTTTGTTGGACAAATCATTGATTAATCAATAAAGAACATTAATGTATAAAATATTTTCTGATATTTCCATCAAAAACAACATGTTTCTTTAATGTGAGATCATTTTTCCGATACTTCGTAAATTAAATCGAAAGCATTTCCATTAATGTGGAGACTATTTAATTTCCTAAGAAGTGATTATTGATGTCAAATGCGTTACTTTTAGTACTTAGATATATCTATTTTGTTTTCCATATTATTTTGTTTCTTATATTTCGATTAATTTATTAAGAATAACAGATCGATTAGTCTGTTTGAATATATATTGGTTAACAAATATATTTAACATTTACGAATATTATTTTTATGTGGTATCGCTAAACTCTAACCACGTCTGTAGCGAATCGATAAACTCTATTCTTTTGCCCCCTATTTTTTTCTTTTATATGATAGCAAGAACCACGTATTCCTTAGAGACACATATGGTTTTGTTTTAGATGCCGTTGGGGAGTTCCGGTTTTTATTTTATAAACAATACTGACTTTTAACCGATTTATTCATTACAAATATATAACAGACTGCTTCTGGTGAAAAATATTACAACTTGGAATATTTAAGACAGTTTACCACATAAACATGCAATAGTGAGCAGCGTACGTTTTCTTGACATCTCCATTTTTGGATAAAAATAATTTTAGTTTTTTTTTAGAATTTGTTCTACAGAGCTATAGGAAACAAAGGTTTCGATGATAATAATAGCTTAAGCGGTAATCAGTGCATATTTTTTAACGCATTTACTTTTTATCTATATAAAAATATGATTCATTATATATATATAGCGTGTCATGAGTTCGATCCCAGTACCATTGAAGACCCGCCGTGTAGGGGAAGGATGCATGTTAAATCTCTCGAGAGTTCAAATGTCCTACCGTTGGTGTGGTGTGGTAGTTAGGAGAGGGGGTGCCAGCTCAGGTGTCGTCCGCGTCACTTGACCATGGTTCAAAATTGCGCGGTCCGTCGCCAAAAGCCCTCGTGTAGCTGAACAGTGCGACGTTAATATTCACTCACTCACTATTCAGCACAGTTTATTTATTGTCTCCCTATTTTAATGAAAAGAAGAGGCATCGGTAGCGTAGCGGTTATAATAAGAGTTATGGCCGGTGTATCATGAGTTCGAGCCCTAGAGGCACTGAAGACCCGTCGTTAGCCAATACAGATTCATAATTTCATTTATTATGGGAAATGAACGATTTTAAGGTTTGCTTTAATATCTTGTATTATCCCGAAGAAGAAAATATGCGACTATAAAGCATAATTACCCATAATCAAGTAGTAATTATTATTGAAATAGCATGATCATGAAGTCGTGGCTGGCATGCCATTAGCCTCTGAAGTACCGCAGCGTCGAGGGTCTGATGCACGTTGAGTCTGTCGGTGCACAAAGCCTTCCGGGAAAGGGGTGCCAGTTTAGGTGTCATCCTCGTCACTCAACCATGCTGTTCAGAAATACGAGATTGATCTTGCCAATACTCCTCATGTTCCTTTATAGGGAGACGTAAACTACAATTCCCCCGCTCACTCGAATGGAAAGAAAATTTCAACTATTATTTTAACATTGATGCTTTTTATTGACAGTTATTACGTCAAAATATTATCACATAAATTATTTTGCGTCACAAATAGTAATTAAAGGAGTGAAATTATGAGCAAATAAGCTCGTAAGTAAAAATTAACATAAGAAATTAAAAAGAAATATAAATATAAATTTCAGGGGCAAAAAAGTGTTTCGCAGCATATAAATTAAGTTCTTTTTTTTTTTTTTTACTTGCGTTTTTTAATTTCTACTAATAGCTCACTCTCTCTCTCTATTTATCTTGTTCATATTTTCAATCGTTAATAAAATGCATTTTAAAGCACTCAATTGAGCTGAAATTATATATACACGCTTATTTTAGATGACAATGCAGTAATTTAATTATAACTGAAAAAAAATTGAATTGGCAACATAGCGACCATTTTGGTGACTTGTGTCAAAACTTGAAAAGGTTTTTTTCCTCACATTTTAAGGCGTTCATTTGAGCTGAAATTTTCTATACACTATTATTATGGTTAACAATACGATAGTTTAATTATAATTAATTAAAATTATAGACTGAAATTAGTTATTTAAAGAATTACAGATACAGCCACGTTGGCTTCATTTTTAGCGACTTGGGTTACAACTTTAAAAGATTTTTCTTTTCCTTATGTTTCAAAGCTGAACAGTTGAAACGAAATTTTACATACACGATTGTTTTGGATGACAATGCAATACTTTAATGATAATTAATAAGAATTCATTGCCGCTTAATGTGATTCTGTTTTATGTATATACATTACATATTAACTGCAACTATTTAATAAAAATAAACTAAAATAATTTTTTTTATCTAAGTAGGAATTAAATTAATTTTTTTTTATATTACTTGTTTTAATTTATAAAAATTATATATAAAAAGTAAAGGTTCTACACAATTTGTCATAGAACACTTGGAAAAATTTCAAAAACAGTTATCAAAATCTTATCACAAATATTATTACTATTCTTTGCACAAATACTCACATGCATAGAAAATTTTTCTAAATAAAACACAATTCTCATGAGAACTTAACAGTATGCCTTCAGACCATTTCCTCTCATGAGCACTTTTCTCCCAAATATTTCACCTCAGACTCGTAAATTTTTTCTAGTTGATGAAAGCATGACTGCATTTAATAGTCGGATCATATTTGATGAGTGGCATCCAAAATTTATTTCCTGAAATAAAGCATAGTAGTTGATGCACCCTAATTCACATTGTTAGGGAACTCCACCAGACTGGTGTTGCTGCTCATAGGGGTGATGAATGACCTGGCTGATGATAGACGACTTTCCCCCGCGAGTAATTTCGGACAATGGATCTCGCTCTTTGCCTTTTTCCTACCTATTAAGGGATGTCTGGCTTCAAGTTGGAAGAATTCCATAGTATTTTGTTAACTTCCGGTCGCATCATGGGATTGATGTCTTTTGTGAATTAATTCACTTTTGTTTATTGGTTGTTGTCGAAATAAATTGCTTTTAATAATTAATTAAAGAAATATAACTAGAATCTTATATGCACAAAATTGGTATTTTTGCTTTCATTTTGATATTTTTACATAATGTTATGGAAATATTTAATAAAACTCCAAATGAATAGAATCTACAAAATGACTAAACCAAAATTATCTCTTTTTGTATTTTCAAAGATAGCTTAATTTTGTTATACATCAATTGTGTTGCACATTTTTACATATATCGCTTGTTAAATATTTATAGACATTTTTAACAAATGATATATATAATACACATAAATGGCGCAAAAAATTTCCATCGAATGATGTATTCTTTTAAATGATTGGTAAACGTGGCTATATGCACACGTTTCGAAATAGCTGCACCGCAAACATTAAAACGGTATTCCTGTTGCGAATTAACCTTCAATGTTTGAACATGAAACGTCAGGATCACTTAATATGGCCTTATCTTCAACCGGAAAATCTTAAAAAGGTCAAGTACTGGACGTTCTTTAAAAGGTTCTACCCAAATTCCTGGGGGATGTCCCAAATGATCTCCAGGTGGCGTATATAATTCTGGCACGTTGGAGCTCCAGCCCATTTTGGGGGATATGAAACAATCTGAATCAGCGGTCGCCATCCTTTAAAGCTCTTTTACCACTAAAATTATAATTTTATATTTAACCGACAACTAATATGATTAACCATTATAACATATAATTGACCACTATATGGCATACCATTATTACTATAATTTACATCTCTACTCACATTTCCATCTAACTTCACGAAAAACAAGATCAAACTGGCAACGCAAAGCAATACCCACAAACTGAAGTGTTATGCCCCCCCCCCCCAAAACCATGGTTGCCATATCTCTCTTTCAAAGATTACGGCATACACCTTCTAAAGTAGCTAAAAATTCCATAAACTCAGAAAAATTTCACTAAAAGTGTAGCAAATAAAATTTTTAAGAAAATTATCACCCATATCCTCTGATACATTTTGTTACTCATCATAATTGAAACTGAACCTTCATACAAGCTAAATAAAGTTCAAGTTTTACTTCTGACCATCAAAACTTTTTTTACGGATCCCTAGTGGTCCGTTGACCTGAATGTCACTTTTTCAAGCAGATAGATTGAGAGAAGGGGTACTGTAGCATGGCCACCACGATCACGACATCTGTTATTCGTGAATTCTTTTTCTGAGGACAGTTGAAGAACCTATGAGATTCTTTTTGTCTGTAAAGAGGACCTTATCTTAAGATTTACGAATGCTGCTCGCAGGCTTAGCTATATACCTGAAATATTCAAGAATGTTCGTCAAGCCCTACTCTGCCACTCTTCTTGTATCACCGAAGACGATTTCTATGTCGAGCAATTATTGTAAATATTCATTAAAGTTGATTTTTTTCACTTGAAATTTATTCTTTTGTCCCCCCCCCCGTAACATGTTTGCATTTATTCTTTGCCTATGTGGTGGTTGCGGGTATCTCTTGGTGATTATGGTTACAAGCTTGTTGCAAGCGTGTCATGAGTTTGAGCGTAGTGCCAGTGAAGATAGAGTGGTCAACGCACGTCAAATCTGTCCAGGCCCAATGTCCTCCCAATGATGTGGTAGTTATGAAACGGAGGTATCAGTTCATGTTTCGTTCTTGTCACTGGATCGAGGTTCGAAATTACGAGGTTCGTTGCCAATAACCCTCATGTTGTCTTATAAGTGCGCGACGTCAACATAACTACCACTCTCTCTTTGTATATGTGTGTGTACATAAGGGCTTTTTTAAACAATCCCGATTAGCTGGAATTATGTAAATTTCGTTCATTTGTAAAAAATGAATATGTACGTCGACTTCTGGCATATCATGTTCAAAGTTAAGCCAAAATTGAATCCGCAGCGACAGTTTATGCAGTATAATATTGTGAACTGTATTTTTCAAGACGACCGAATGACCGATACTATTTCAATGTGAAATATGATGCTTGATTCACTTTCTCCTAGCAACGACTGTTTCAGTCGGTGGTATCTGAGGTGTACATATGAATACAATATGTAACAGGAAAGTGCGTAATTGGTCGATGTCGTTCAAGTACAGGCAGTGGCGTAACGTACACTCTAGTATTGCGGATTACCCAGGGATTCCAGGGGGCCCAAACCCTGACTGACGCCAAGTACGTATTTGGGCTTGGTGCCTCAAATGTGACTTTTCATGGGGGCCCTAGTATTCTCCGTTACGCCACTGAGTACAGGGGGGAATGTGTATGATGAGCTGCGAGTCACCAGACCTCTGTATTTATGAATCATATGTAACGTCCATTTGATCATTAGAGATTGACACTTCCCGATTTCTACTGTGTCGCTGAAATTCCCTCATGTTCCAGGTCAAAACTATACAAAATCATCCGACGTTTGTAATGCAAAAGCATAGGAAAAGTTGTGCTCGTGAAACACGATAATAAATTTTCAAGACAAATCTATAAAATAATAGCTTAAAGTGTAAAAAAAATAAAATCCATTAAAATTTTATCACATTTTTTATTCATCTACTTTTATTGCCAATGTCAAAAAATTATACAATATCGTCTCTTTGACGCTGAATTTTTATTTTCAAATGTTCACACACATTTATACACATAATGAGAGTTATAGCAACGTCGAACTATAAAGCAATATGAGGGCTATGGCGACGGACCTCGATCAAGTGGCGAGGACGACACCTGAGCTGGCACCTCCCTCTCGATATTAAATTAAGATTTAAAACATAGTAAAGAGAACATTTTTAATACTTTTAATAAATATATTTAAACTTGTTTTCATATTATCAGTTGTTTATATTTGTATAAGTTTTAATTACAAACAACTGAAAAAATTTCATCACAAGTGTATTTATAAATACTTCAAACTTAATTACTAAATTAGTGTGATTTTTCTATTATCGTACGTTATGGGAGAAAATGATAGCTTTTAAAATCCTCAAAATTGGAGTTTTTAATAAATTTTGCAACATTTTATTCCTATTGTTTCCACTTTAAAAATAAAAAAAATAGGCTCAAACGTATTAGCCATCATTTGCTTTGAATTTTTTTAGAGGGAAATATAAATAATTTATAAAAAAAATATAGTAATCTCTAATAGAGTTATAATACCGACAATATATAAATGCCATTTATATAAACCTTTCACTCGCATTTCCTAATGTGAAACTTAAATCACACACACACTGATTGAATATTCCTGAATAAAGTTAACTTTACCATGAATTATACTTTTCTATTAGCGACGTTCCATCGATGTTTTGAACTTTGAACAAGAACTGGAACACACACACCAATAAGCTTTTATAAATCCTAAAGTTCACACTACTTTAAGACAAGACTCATTCCCTTTAAATCTATAGCAGTTTCCATTATTTTGCACGAATCTATTGGTATCAGAACTTGAACCGACTTGACCCTGATTAGATATGTTGGTGAGTGAATGCTTGTTAGCGTCTCACAATAAAACGTATATCATAATTTTGAACCACAATCAAGTGATGAGGATGACACCTTGTCACTACTCTCCGAAACTCCACACTAGTCCAATGGGAGGATTGAGAGTCACGGTATATTTAAACATGCATCAGCTTCAATACACTGTATGTCTTCAGTGTCACTAGGCTTGAACTCATGCATGCTGGCCACGAATTCGGGACCAGGACTACTAGGCTACCACTGCCTTATAAATTAAGTCAATTCGTTTGAATGTGTGTGGCTATCAATATGATTTATATAAAAAATGCAAGATCTTTAAATAAGATCTTTAAAAATAACTTTTTTTTTTAATTTGGAGAATTTTTCTAAAAATTATCTAACAAAAGAAATATAGAAACATATTAAATGAAAAAATAAAATGACTCTAAAAAAACCAGAATCCAGAAAACTATTTCATTTTAAGTAACAGCGAAAAAAAATTAAATATTTCTGTTTTTTAATCATTAAAAAGAAACTTCTACAACAAGAAAGAAAATAGTTGAAATATTTCTGATAACTTTATTTAAAAAAATGAATGGAACAAATATATAACGAATGATTAGAAATTACTTGAATTTTTGATGCATTTATTGTTGTAACGAGCTGCTGTATTTTTAAGATATCAAAGTTGATATTGTATTATTTTTTTTCGAATTATTCCTCTTTGACAGACTGCATTTTTGAAGCAAAGAAATCTGTTTCCATTTATTTTCCACAAAAATTTTAAAAACTTTTATCAAAAACCAATATTTTTATAAAACTAAATTGAAGAAGATGGAGTCACTAGTCAATGGAGTAGAAGATAATTATATTTTTTCCCCTCCACTTCTTGTTTTGCGGGCTTTACTACTACTACAGCTTCCTCTAAACAAAGAAGTCAATTTTTTCTGTTTGCTTCGCTGACAAGCATTTCCTGTAACGGTCAAATGTAAGCCATTTCTGTCATGTTCTTACAAGGGGTTTTCTTCACAAAAAATTGGCAAAAGAATTGAGAAAGTTTTGTCTTTCCATTTTTATGCCCTGCAAAATAATCTGAAGACTTGAGTACAATAAAACAGATGGGAAAGAAAATTGAATTTATTCTTTTAAATCCATGGCAGCTTGTTATTCTTTTCTAATTAGTTAAAATAATTAATAACTATTGCTAACGGCAAGTTCCTACTCGTATAGTTGATTTATTTATGCTTAATTATGTACTAATATATATCATTAACTTCGTTTTTGTACGAAAGAAATAATTTTTTACATTATTATATTTCCTGATATTTAAATTTTTTTTTTTTAAATATCAGGAATTAAGTTTATTACAGCATTACATGAAAAACGTTTTTTATATGAGAGGGGTTTTTAAGATAAATTATTGATTTTAATCGTTTCTTTTATTACAAATATATTAACATTTTTGACATGTTTAAATTATCCACATAATCTGTTGAGTGTGTTTTTATACTTTGTACAAATATTATTCTTAAAATCTTAAAATTTGTGCTAGAGTTATACTTAAAAGTTTTTTTGCTTTTTTTTTTAAATACCGTAAGATCCGGCGAATAACGCACACTTTTAGCATGTTGCTGTTGTTTCTAATGCCACCTGTCTGATGCAGTCAGATCTAGGCCCACGAAATTCATCATGGCATCGGGCTATATTGTATGCCTGTCGTTAGCCTAACCTTTGAGCCCCCATGAAGGTGACATTCCGTTTTTGCTCACACAACACGATAGACGGCGACACCATTCGGACCCACTGATTTAACGAGCACGTTCTCCGTTTTATACTCGGCGGGTATTTGGTGGCTTTGGGCATCGAACCCAGGCCTTCCGGTCTGCATTCCGATGCTCTAACCACTAGGCTACCCACGGCCCTGCACTTTTAACATAAAAATTAAGATTGAAATTTACGGGTGAGCGTTATACGCCGGATATGAAAAGGATAGCTTTAAAAATTAAAAAAATAAATAGATGAGCAGAAAGAAAATTATACTTCTGCATACATCGAAGTACTGTTTATTTAAAAGAACGATGTACCTAATAAAGTTAAAGGATGTTAATTCTAGAAGTATACTATTTTTTCAAAATCCTGGGAAAATATCACGAATAAATGACTTCAAAACAGAACAGAATTGTATACTTAAATTTATGGTTTCTTGGTAAAAAAGGGAGAGCACGTTATACAACGAATATACCTAAAAATTAAAAAATGCAGCTCGTGAAATTCTAGATACGCGTTATATGATGGTGCGCATTATACATTGGATTTTACGGTAATCGAATTCAGTTAGTGTCTTACAATATAGCATACTTTCCTGATTTTATGCTTGTATTATATTTTTCCTTACATGCGCCCACTAGATAAAATACAATATTGAGGAATTTTAAATAAATGTGAATAAAGTAAGCAGAAAACAATACTTAACCACCCCTGCCGTAATTTTTATCCCAGTAAGTTAATAAACAATGACAAAATTTACATGCTTTCTGCAAATATTACTGTAAAATTTAATTAGGAATCTTACATTTTAAATCGTTTGTTGTAGGAATTATTTAAAAGGCATTCAAATAACTGTAGTTTAATTAAACGTCTTGCACCAATACATGTAACTGAAATAGGTATGCAATTATCATTCGTTTAACTGCTTATTGTATTCGTTTAAATCTAATAATAATTTCATTTGAAATTGTGTTCAAATGATAGATTAATTTGCATTAAATTTAAAAATGAAACGTATGTGACAAATTATTATTAAAGATGATTTCAATTCAAAACACAAACAAAGTCCATAACAAATTTAAAATAAATTAAAAAATTATGATATTTCAAGCAAGATGCCTTCTGAATATCCTGAACAGCTGTTAATTCCAGTTTCTTTCAGCACTCGAACAATTACAACCCAAATAAATAAAATGGATCAATTACTATTCATGGCTACAAATGAAAAATATAATATAAAAAAGATAGTTACAAATGCATACTACCTATGAACATATATTATATGTGTATCAAATAGTGAATGCAGTAAAATATTATGATCTTCAAAACTAGTTCGTTAATTTTTAAATACATGTGTAATAACTCATGCATTCCTTAAAATCTATAGAAAAATGTCCTTCTATAATGGACAAACGGCAATTAATTTGTCAGTAGTATAATATTACACACAGTGCAAAAGCACTTAGTAAAATGTTATATTATTATTTGAACAGCTATTTCTTAATATCCTTGATGTCCTATTCTTAGAAAGGAATATGAGGAAAAAAGGTCAAATAAAAAGTAAATTTCCCCCTGTCAATATATAACAAGGAATACGTTACAAATGGCGATTATGCAGTGTAGCATTTTTCAAACTGTGGGGCACTCCCCTAGGGGGGCGTGATAACTTTACGAGGGAGGGCGCAAGCATATTGAAAAGTCGAACAGAAAAGATTATTTTAAAAAAAAATTGTTATTTTACTGTAAGTAAACGAACAAAATATATTTTGACATAATAAAAAATAAAATACAAACCTACACTGATATAATACACTTAAAAATGTATCAGCCAGAACATTGTATTTTATAATTAATTTAGCAATACTAAGTTAAGAACAAGTGTGATAATTACCAGTAACCTTATGGATTTGTATTAACACTTATCTTGATAATTTGTACGGTTTATAATTAATCCGTTAACTGCTTATTAAAAGTTACACAATTTGTTTCTGGATGCCATCGTTTTCTACGGAGCCATGTGTTTGTGATCTATGGAGGGAGGGTGAAAAGGAATATATATATATGTATAATCAGATCCTCTGAAATAAGTAAATCCTTTGCAAATACACAGTCAAGGTCATTTTATTGCATTACAAAGTACTTCGGAATAATTTTATGGATAGCAGAGCATAGAAAAGATCGTACTTCGGAAAGATGTATATATACGATGAAAATCAATGCTTTGGCTGGGCGAGACGTTTACATACGCCAGTGGCACTTAAAAGGTTGAAGTCGTATTGTAGCTTCAGCTTCAAATTATAGTATTATTGAATGCAATACATTTTTTGTTGTATAGAGGGGAGGGCGATGAAAATTATGTTTGAATATTGGGTCGCGAATATTGAAAGCTTGAGAAGCACTGGCATAGTGCATAGATATATTCCTGACGTCCTATCATATCCACCATTTGGCACTTCCCTATCGTTTGTATTAATATGATGCAACGGCCAGAGATGTCTTGGCATTCCTTCTCCCGCTGAATCATAAGTCTTGATTAGAATTTATATTTAATTGCATCTAATATATGATCAAGGTATCATGTGAGCAGGAAAAATATTATGAAGAATGTATTGTCAATTTTCGAGGGTAGGCAGAATATCCATGATGATGGGCACTGGAAGCGACCAATCATTCTTAATATTAACCGCATAGAAAAAGCACGGCAGTACATCCAGGAAAAACTTTTCTTGCAAATTTCTCTCTGAATAGCAATCTGGCATTAAGCTGTCTAATCAAAGGCGTATATCTTTTATGACGAAGGAGTACAAAAATTGATCCCATGGTATGGCAAGTGTTGAAATTAATGCTGGTTCTTCTAATGAAAAGTAGCTGAAAGATTGTTGTATCTATACTAATAAACACTCCAAGACACAACTATTCTTTATTATTATTAATGGCTCAGGGGAAGCTTACATTCTGGATACATCTGGTTTAAGTATTGTAATGACACTTTTAAAAAGAGACATTTTCTTTACACACAAATAATAACAATAATAAAATTATTAATAATTTGATTTAATCTGAGATCTTGAACTGGAACAACAGAAGAGATCCATTGTTTAGAAAGGGATATACACTCAGAAAGAAAAGCCAAAGAGATTTCATGCCCCTATTCGAATTAAGATCCATCGGGCTGAATAATAAGAGTTGCTGCATAACAATTAGAACTAAGCCTTATATGTATCCTCTAATGAGGTTTGAGCATTAGTCAAATGACGCATGTACGAACTTCGTTGTTGTTCTTGTTCGTTAATTGTGACTAGTAATTGAAGTAAAATTTCTAATACAACATTTATTTAAATCGACAATTTATAACAATACCTAAACTGGACCAAGTTAAGAAAATCTTGTAAAATTTTCCATTTAATGAAAAAATCACCGAGCATGTTTCTTATTTTTCTTTAAAAAAAAAACAACTCTTTTTTACCAGTATAGAACGTGAACTTTCAAAATTATACATGCAGTTACCTAAAATATTTACTAAACCTAACATATACTAGTACGATGAACCATTGCACAATGTAATTCTAAATCGCAAATTACCAATAATAAAATTAAATTTTTAAGTATGTTTGAAATTAGCCGAGTAATATACAGCCTCTGACAATAAAGTTCTGTAAATGTTGTCAAAAGGACTAATCTGGCACCACTGGCGAAATAAAACGCTGCACATGCTTAAATGCAGGTTTTGACCATCTGCCCCCTCCCCTCCGTTGTTTTAGTTAAGCGTCGTTTGTGTTCCGTGTGAGACTTGTTTTACAAAGTGCTTGTTTAGTACTTTGGTTCTTAACTGAGAACAGGAAAATGAACGAACAGAAGATCACTTTAAAGTTTTGTTTACAGCTTGGCAAGACACCGAAAGAAACTTATGCATAGCAGATCTCAGCGGTGTATAGTTATGGGAGATGGCTATTTGGAAGGACAGTAATGTAACTTTCGTTAATATTTTATCTACGTTAATGTTACAGGGCTATTCACCGAACTTTATTGCCAGAAATTGTATATACACATTTATACCATTATTTAAAAATATGCTAAGTTATTTGATAATATTCAGCATGGTACATTATTATAAGTATAGCGTATTTAATAACGTTCGAAAAATGTTTCATTTTTAAACGAATTTAGGAAGTAAAATAAAGTTGAGAAACATTCCATTCAATTAAAATTATTTTTATAAGTCTTGCGTCATTTTTATACAAGGATTTTAAAATATAATTTCTTCTGGATTGTAGACACAGGTATATTTTATAAGCAGAAATTTTAATTCGAATTTTTTTCTTTCACACATAGTCTGCAAAGTTAACAGTTTGAAAGTAGTTTGTTACCTGATGTATCTCTACCAGACAGTATAAGACTATAAAAAGAAGACAATTTAAGAGTTTTCGAGCTGTTCGAAATTACTCTTTTGAGAAATAATTCCTTCTTAAGAAGAGTATTTTGTTGTTCGCGGAACTATAGAGGTACAGAATAAAAGAAATTCTGGGCCTCCATTTGATATAAATCACAGAATTTTTACAATGTTAAAATAAAACACTAAAAGAGGACAAAACTACCATTTAAATTTAAAAAAAATAGAGTTATCTCATTGTCTCTTAGTTTTATGCTTTTTCCTAAGCATTTCAGGCCATTGTAGCAGAGTATTCATGGTCGCGAATTATTATTACTACCGAGTCATAGGTTCGAGTCTTGGTGCTTGTTAAGGCTCTCCATGTCGAAAGATTGATGAATGTTCAATTTAAAAAAGGCTTTTAGTCCTCAAGTTAATGTGGCATGGATGTTTGAAGAGTGAGATTACAGCTTAAATGTCATTCGATCGCGGCTCAAAATTAAGAGATCGGTCGTCGAGTTTGCGTCAGAGTGGGGCGTGAATAAATAACAAATCAAGTAACCAACCATAAAAGAAAATCTTTTTAAGGAATAAAAAGCGTTTTGGAGGAATATATACGTATGATGCATAAAGATTCGTGATACTGTATATTTAGAGATGAAAATTGTTCAAGGGTTATGAACACGTTTGTATAAGGCAGTAAGAAGTTACAAATTTAGATTTTAATATAGCTCACAATATCATATCCATTTAAGACCTACATTAATTTTAAAAGATGGTATCTTTTTTATTCTGGCCAACGAATGCCTAAATGGCCCAAGAATTTGCAGTCATATGAAACCGATCATATACAAGTGTTTGGTTTGTAACGGATCTGTACGCGTCCTTTCACTAACCTCTGGGGAATTCTTTTGGGCCAGCATTTTCAACCAACCTTCTCCGAAGGGCAGAAAGCGGGATATACAGATTAAGTTTAAAACATATATTCTTTATATTCGTGAGTTGGGCTTTAGTGAATTGAGAATAGATTTGAAGTGAAGTAAATGGGCAGTGAAACGTATACGTAAACGGTGTAAGAAGCTAGAAGATGAGATATTGAGAAAATGATTCGATTAACTCTGTTAAAGTCAACGTGTAAGAAATAGAAGACTGCAAGAGTTCAGGTACTGTGATCTTAAATCAAGTCAATGTTTATAAAGTTAAACTAATAGTGCGGTCATTAAATACGTAAGCTCTGTATAAAGTTATATTAAAAGGAGAGCTGCATGATTAAATATATTCTCCCCAACGCAACGCAATCTCGTGTCCATCTTGTTCTATTACTGATTAAGGTTATCTTGTTTAAGTGTTGTTTGTGTCTGAATTGAATATAATGATAAATAAAATAATTGAATTTCATCATGTTGTCTAATCATTTAGTTCCTCCCACACCTCTAGCCGGATCATAGGGGAAAAGGATGTAAATTTATTATAGGTTTCATCGGAAAATTAGATCATTTTTTCCATATTGTGGCAGATTCTAAATTACGGCCTGTGTTTCTTTGCCTTCCCAGAACAAAAATGAGTCATTCTTGAAATGCATTGTATTGGTTTGTTCAGAAAACAAATTCATTTTTCCCAATGAAGAATTTAATTTTCTTCGGAGCCAAGTTCATACTTAAACCGCATTACCAATGTGTATTTTCAAAGTTGACATTACAAGGCATTTTTGTGAAAAAGTTTGTTTGAATCTTTACAATAGTTTTTTTTTTCGAATACGGAAAGTCAAAAGGAGCAATTTAGGAATATTTTGCTACTTTTGCAATTGTAAAAGTAAAAAAAAAAATGTTCTAGCAAGAAAAAAAATCTTCGATTTGTATGGAGAAGGTGTATTGACAGAACACCAGTGCCAAAACTGGTACAAAATTTTTAATTCCGGCAATTTTGATGCTGAAGATGACCCACTTTCTGGAAGACTGGTTGAAGTTGATGAAAGCAAAGTAAAAATTTTTATTGAGGAAAATCACCAAACAACAATTTGTGAGATCACTGAGAAATTAAGTTTATCGAATTCGACAGTTCATCAAGTGAAATGAATTGGTTTAATTTCAAAACTAGACAAAGGCATATAAATTTCATACGTTCTTACAGAAAAAAAATTGCTTTGTCGCAGGAATGTCTGTGATTTATCTCTGAAACATTGATAAATTTATTCATTTTTGAGGTGAATCATCACTTTAGAACAGCAAATGGGTTGTCTATATCAATGTTAAACGCAAGAGATTAAGAAACAAAAAAAGATGACCCGGCTGAAAGATCTTCAAAAACTGATATTCATCAGAAACGGAGATTCTGTCTGATAAGATTTCAAAGGAATCCTTTTTAAGCTACTACCGGACAACAGGAGGATTAATTCTGAAGCCCACTTTCATCAAGCAGACAAATTAAATGATTCATTCAAACAGAAAGACAAGAATTAATCAATAAAAAATTATAGTGTTCTATATATAAAGATAATGACAATTGACTTCATACAAATTGGGTAACAAGCCAAAGGCTTAAAGAGATTGGAGGAAGGAATTACTAAACCTAGCATGTTCCATAGTTCGGATCTGGAACCTACAGATTATTACGTATTTGGTTCGTTTCAAAATATTTATGGCAAAAACTTTATTTCAGATGAGGATTTCAAAGATAATTTGGATTCATCTTTCAATTTCATCAAAAAAATTCGAAGCAACTTTCCAAATAATTCAATACAAACTATTAGAAATGAGTTATGAACCATAATGTAAGGTTTCACCTGATTTGATCCAACGTGGATTTTCTTGAGTTTAAAAAGAAATGTGCTAGGAATAATTCACTAGGGAGGGAGGGAGTGTTCTGTTACTAAACCAAAGATTTAATGACACCTTCTATATTTTTTAATTACACAAATGATATCCGTATTGCTCGCGAAGAGATCCAACGTCGTCAATCAATACGGTGTTATCCTCCAAAACCATTACGCAAGCCTCTACATTTATGTCAACACTAGTAAAAGAATAACGAGTTTAATTTCGACAGACCCTACTTCACGCTCCCTATCCTCTTACCTGACACTTTATTTGTGCGTTGACCAAATATTTTGACATCAATTTTTATGAAGGTTTTTTCAGGACATGAGAGCTGCTTTTAAGATGGTATTCAATTCACACTACCAGGAGCTTTACTAACCTGGGTGTATCTACTAGAAAAACGACAATTGTCAAAGATAATAATCGTGAATATGCACAATCTTTCGATACATATATATATATATATATATATATATATATATGTAGTAACATGTGGATTGGGGAGATGTTACTTAAATATCAATTCCATCTTGAGGGGATCTATTTCAAGCTGTTGAATGGAAAAGTCATATTGTTGTAATCCAATTTATTTTCTAAGGAAGACATACAAAAGATTAACAACAAACACACATACATAACTAACGGTGCACACAGTCTTGTAAGCAACAGCAACGTCACATATTGAAGACAAACAGAAATCGTTTCAAGAGTCCTGGCTATTTATATGAAGCGGCAATATAGGAAATCTTGAATCCGCATGACTTCGTGGTACGGAGGCTATGATTTGGAGAAATATATCTTTCACGATAGATTCTGCTGTAATCTTATTTTAAAACATGCAAACTGTTAACTTTCAAAATACGATTATGATTGAATCCCGTCAGAAGTGCAAGCATTAATTATTTATCCGTGAGTCCTGCAGGCCGGAACTATTACAAATTAAAATATTATTCAGGATAAAATTAAAACGAATGACTATGTATGTACACCGATTTAAGAAATTTAGATAATTTGCAGGCTTAATTGATTATCTCTAGAACTACGAGACCAATTTAAAAAATTTGATATGTACATACATTGATACAATACAAAACAAATAAACATTCTACAATTGCAATACACGCGCATGATCGTGCGTAACACTCTTTGGAGTTGGAAAGTATAAAGCAGAGTTTGCAGAATAAACAAAAGAAATGGGTTAGTAGGGGCCCCCTACTAACCCATTTCTATCTGCCTTCTTATGACCCCTCTTACAACTATACAGGCCTCACAGCGTGATGTCATACTTGAAATAAGGGAGTTTATCAGTTCTTGCTGCAATTGGCCCCACTCGCTTAGAAACGCTGTTTTTATCTCGTGGATGGTTCTCGGAGGGGGGTTGTTAGTTGCAATTGCTTATCCCAGAGCGTCCCAGACATACTCTATAGGGTTGAAGTCTGGAGACCTTGCTGGCCAATCCCTACGGCAAATATCCTGACTCTCTAGAAATTCGTCGATCAGAAGAGTTCTATGTGGCCTCACGTTATTGTCCATTAAAATGAACTCAGGGCCCCATGCACCCCTGAAAAGGCGAACATAGGGCTCCAAGACTTAATCTTATACCTAACACCAGTCACAAAGCCTATTTCAAAGACATGGAGAGGTGTCCAACATGATGCCTACCAATACCATTAAACTACCTCCACCATAGTCAATTTCCCGGACATTGTAGGATAGGTAGTGAGTCCCTGGCTCTCTCCTTATGAACGTATAGCAAGAATCAATGTTTAGGCTGAAACGGGACTCATCGGGTGAACAGAAATGTCACCCCATTGATCCATACTCCAATCTCTATATGTCTGCACCATGTTAAACGGGCTCTCCTGTTCATAGACGTGAGCGAGACACCGACAGCAGGTCTTCTGGCAACAACCCTCTCTCGTGAAGTCTTTTTGAAAGAGTCACCCTTGATACATTGATTCTTGTGGCTGCATACAAGTAACGAGAGAGCTGAGAAGATGTGGCCTCTCTGTTACACCTTGCTTTAATTGACAAATTGCGATCTTTTCTGTTTTCATAAGTTACACACAACGCTGGGTGTTAAATTGAATTGCTTACAAATGTGGACATGATATTGGCCTGCTATTATCCTCCCCACAGTTTGCCGCCTCATTCCAACATCTAAACACTGGTGGTTACTCACTTTTACTGGTACAATATGAATTGAACCGGTTGCTTCAAAATAACACTAAGAAATTCGCCGATGTGTGCTGGCGAACGAAATACGCCTTAGCTTACACATGCTTATAAAGCCTGTTTTCCTGCTGGCTCCACCTACACACACTTGTGCGCTTAAGCATTTGCAGTACAAGATTTGCATTTTTATCTAGAAGCAGTGGTTTTTCATTAAATTCAGTTATTTTTATGAAATTCGATAAAAATTGCAAATTTTCTCAATTTATTTCATCAGTGTATATAGCATTTCTTAGCATTGCATCATTACATGCAATCTAATAATATAAAAACTAAGCAATACGTGTAAAAATGTAATATATGTCTAATTGACAATTTCGGTCTATTTAAATTATTTTATTTTCATAAAGTTATTATTAAATCCGCAGTTCATTTCCTCAAAAAACTTTTCGAGTGAAATAAAATATATGATTAGAATGAAATGCAGATTGTTGTGTTTCATATACCTTCGCTAAAATTGTTCAAGGCGATTTTAAAAGTAGGAAAGTAAGGCTTTAGAAAATTCATCAAGACGATATTACCTTTTGCAGAGTTTTATAAGTTTATGAGAAAGGAATTTAAGAATTTCATCTGTTGCGGTTATTCCATGCTGTTCCACAGTTTATTGAAGTTCCTCTTTCTCTAAAATAGATGACTTAGAAATCGATATGATTCCGAGTTCTTAATTTAGTAACATAGACTTTTGCGGAAAGGGTCATAGGATTTGATCCAAAATTTAATATTTCGGAATGTAAATTTAGCTTCACAAAGTAGAACCAGAGAAATGTAGCTGCTTTCTTAATGATTTATTATGCAACATAATTTTCGAGTAATTTTGATGCAAGATGAAGATGTGTAATATAACGATAGAAGATACATAAGGTGTGTGAATTAACATAATTAGTGAATATTGAAATCGAAAGTTGTTGGATACAAGCTCCTTTTCAGGAATCTGAAATAATTCAATTCTATTTTTGATTAAATCTTATGTCTTGAAACGAAAAATTTTATTAAAATTATCAGTTAAATTATTCGTCTATGAAATAAACGAAGATAAATATTTACATAAACAAAAAAAATTTCTGCTAAAACTAAATGTTTTTAAAGATATAAAACTATTTAATTTACGCTGTTTTTAGACAACAATCGAAGTTTAGAAATAAAATGATTAGGAAAAATATTAAAATATAAAAATAAATGCTTTTCTTAAAAATTCTTAAAAATTGAAAGAAATATGCAATAAAATAAGAATTGAATTCGAATCAATATTTGTCAGACAGGAAAAAAATCCAAATAAACTTATAGAATGATTTAGAATGAATTAGGTACCAATTTATTGTTAGTTAAAACCAAAAGACGAATCATAAATCACCTTAAATTGCACATGTAGAAAAACATGTGGAGGAAAAATCAGTATTTATTCTTTGAAAGAAGTTTTTAAATTAATAATATTTTCGTCTCATATTCAATTAGTAAAATCCGTTTTACTTTTTTTCCATCAGCAAATATAATTAAAGTAATGACAAGCAGATTTTTAAAAATAATTTTGAGTTTGTAAATTACTGTTTTTATTTGATAGATAAATTAATAATAGTTAAAAGCATGCTTAGCGCTGGATTAAAAAGAAATAATAAAATACTATATAAATAAATATAGGCTTACCATACGGCAGATATATTAGCCAGAATAGACCTGAGTTTTCGTGCTCTCAGGAAGAAATGTTATGTTTTGCCAAAATGACAGAGGTTTTGAAAATAATTCTATAAATGACGGGTTTTTATAATAGACTCACAACCTTCTTGTTTAACACATAGAGTTTTGAAACTCTTATGGTCTGGTATCTCTCAACTTACCTGAGTGCAAATGCTTCTGTCGATTTTGACGAAGACGCGTTTACCGTTTTAGTCGATTAGCCAGACAACAGGGACAATATATTTATGCTTTTTGTAATTATACTACACATTTTTGATTAGTTTTGTTCCATTTTTATCCATCATTTTTCTTTTTAGCATTGAAAAAAATTAAATGTAGGTTTGATATTAATCTTGCATAGAAACATAAGTTTTTGAAACTGTATAATGGCAGTAAGAATGAACGCGTATATTGCACACTGCGTAATGGAGAACTTTCTATTGCATGTAAGAAAAGGATGCTATTGAACCAAGACGAAGCTATATACCGCCATTTATATTTATTTTGGTTTACGAAAACATTATAGAACAAACACATTAAATACAAATAGTTCAAATAGAAGTAAAGTAAAACTTGATGTGTGCAATTTAAACAATCGATTCAGAAAAGAGAAATTAAGTTAAGCTTTTAAGTTTTGACGAAGTGTTAGGTGAGACTGCTTTGTGGGTAGCCTAGTTTTTAGAGCATCGGACTCCAAACCGAAAGGTCTGGGTTCTATTCCCGATGCCACCAAATACCCTCCAAGTACACGTGGAGTATTTGCTCTTTAAATCAGAAGGTCTGAAAGTCTTGTGGGTGGTCACAGAAGAAACCATGGGTGCAGGGGGCTGGAGAATATTTCCCTCCCCTGCAGTCCCATGCCTAAATTGAGGAGGTAGAGATAATTGATATCGCCATTTATCGTGTATGAACCAAGCTAATCGTACTGTCACCTGCATTGTGCTGAAAGCTAAAAAAGCTAACAACAGGCGTACACCTTGCCCCTTGTCACGATGAATGTTGTGGGCCTCAATATGACACCGTCAGACAGATGGCATTAGAAACAGCAACAACAACGAGACTGCTTAAAATTTGAATCAGCCTTATGTGCAATACAGGTTTCTCCAAGGAGCGCTTGGGGAGCCCAGGAACCGAAACCTGGTAGGGCCCAGATAACCAGTGATTTAACCGGATCCAAGAGCCCCTCCTTGGATCCGCCTGTGCCAAGGGAGCCCATAGATCTTCTGCGCTCTAGTCTTGAAAAGAGCTTAAACCGGCACTGATTATGTGTAACTCTTTTCTTGTGTATCAAAAAATATAAAATTGAGGAAAAATTGGCTTGTTAATACTGCTAATAACAATGGAAGTAGGAAGAGGGGAAATGAAAATGTGTTCAGAAAAGTTCAAAGTAAATTAGATAGTCCTATTTTAGGAATCGATTTTTCAGTCCACACTGTACACAATTCAATACAGACAACCTGTGATCTACCCCTGTACACGGAAAAGCTATTGTTAGAAAAATATATAAATATTTTCGCATACATACAGTAAAAAAAAACTGAACTTAGAATTCTGTGAATTTGTGGAAATATATAGATATCAGAGAAGTATTAATTATAACATATTACAAAGTTTCTTTAACAACAATAGAAAATATACTTTTTCCTTTTATGATGGTTTAAAATCATATTTTTTTTCTTAGAGAGAAATACAACCTATTTTTGAAAAAAATTTATACGGTTCTCTATAGTTATTTTAAAATGCAGTTATGAAGTTGAAGCCTGATTGTATTACAGCAACACAAAAGCAGTTCTAACATATTCTGAGTCAGTTTGGCAATTTCGAGAAAGTAACCCCCAAATTTATAAAGAATTACGAGGCATTTAAAAGAAAATTATGATGTTTGGGAACAGACATTTTTCACAAGCAAAGAAGCTTTTAATTCTAGTACCAATACTTCGAGTTGTTGAGAGTCAGCTCTTATAAAGTTAGTAATTTTCATTTTAGCATTTACTAACTGCAATTGCTTGGTCTGATTTGTATTAGAGAGCGCAGAAGTTGTTAAAGAAATTATAGAGGTTTCTATAAATATGGAAGATTTATTTGATTAAGGTATCAGAACGCGTTTGGAGTACTTTTTTAAAGAAATATAATATTTAAATATAATAAATGCTTTTTAAGGAATCCATACCAACAAATACTAATATTTAACTAACAATATTTTTTTAGAAAATCTGCATTTTACAAAAATCACACACAATTACTATAAGTGAAATTTTAGCAATTTTTGTTTGAGAAACTTCAAAGCAATTAGAGAAAAAAGCAATAAACTCACATCGGGGTAAAAGTATACTAAGTAAAGTAGATCCACTTATCTAGAGAATGTACTAAAATTTTAATGTTTTATAAGAATTTGAAAATTTTAGATCTGATCGAGTAAACATTATAATAAATATGACATTATTTATGATACCATTATTTAAATAACGAGCCATAACTCAAACAATATTTATACAATAAGAAACGTTTTAGTGTATTCTCTAGAAAATAATATAAATATCAGGTTCAAAAAGTGTTATAGAAGAGCATTCATAACATTTTGAGATCAGATTCACCATGATAAATTTCGAACAATTTAAATGCCAACTTATGGTAGATCAAAAAGACCCCCTTTCCGGTTTTTTTAATTTTATAAAATTGATTGTAACTTGGCCTCTATGTAACGTATAAAGAAAACAATGTATGTTTTGCAAACCAAAAGATCCCTCTATTAAAAAAAAATAACAAAAATATCTGTTTTGACCTAATTTGGTCTTTTTCAACGTGTTCGGACACGGTTATAAATACACACATATATGTATATATATATATATATTCTCCACTATAGAGACATGAATCATTAATATAACTCTATAGCTAAAGCATGCAAAAACAGAACTTGTAATAAACCAGATGTTAGAATTAAGAAAAGATATTAGAATTTATGTATAAATAATAGGATTTAATATATATATAAATATATATATATATATATGCTGCACTTTTATAATCATTACTGACTTAGGACAGATCTTATATAAAAATAATTTATATAAGAAAACACTACTATATAAAATCATATATATAAAAGTGGGGTTTAACATGTTTTCTAACCAGCAAACCTTCCCTTTTCTGTTAATAATACTGAGTGAAATCCTATTAATAATAATAAATAGAATATCTAAATCATTTATACAAGAAAAGTAACTTACCTAAAAAAATTGCATACAAAAATGTATAGTCCGCATTTAATCTGAGTACAATAAACAAGTTATTGCCAGATTCAGGACCCAAATATAAATTCAAAGCATGGAATTGGCTAAATAGTAGCACTTCGCAAAAGTATAAAATTAATAGAATAAAATAAATAATATATCTACAAATATACTACCATTACATGAGAGACATTGGGGTTTTATATGTATCTAAATATTAATAATTACTTTGTTAAAATAAAAACTAGGGGAATAAGTAACTTTAACTATAATTTGAATATGCAGGTAACTATAAGTATATATAACTAGGGAAAATGATAAATTTAAATAATAATAATAAACAGTTAATATTTTAAGGAATTTAATCCCTACAAACTTTACTATTTTTGCAATATATATATATAAATAGTCATTACCCACCCACTTTGCTGGGTATTTCATAATGTTGGATGAATATATACTGTTTATATTTATACATATATATATATTATCATTAATCCCCGCAACCCCCTGTGAGAGTAAATTTCCGAAAGACCCATTCTTAGTGGATTTCAGTTTAACAAAAGAAACATTCATAACAAATTTCATTATTGTAGGTCAAGTACAAAGACTGGAACATTTTTTATCAATACCACTCCAGTAACTTTCCTCTTACCCAATAGGCGATGATTTTCGTAAAATCCATTCATGCTTAACAAATGTCAAGTATATGGGGCTGCGAATTTAAAAAAAAGAATTTTTTTTTCTGTAACTCCCCTTTATCTCTCGCAATCCCTTTGAGGGGGTGGGGGTGATTTTTGTAAAACTCGTTCTTAGAAGAATTGTACTCTGTGAAAGGAACATGCTTACCAATTTTCAAGTCTGTACTTCTAATACTTCCAAAACGAACATATTTAATTATAACGTCCCTTAAGACCCTGTAATGCCCCTTGATTTTCGCAAATCACATTTTGTAGCAGATATCTACTCTATGAAAGGAACCTTCCTACCAAATTTCAAATCTATATATGTCTAATAATTATAAACGGAAATATTTATCTCTACCCCCCCCCCCTTTCTTAAGCCTTTATAATGCCCTTTGGGGTTGATTTTCCTAAAACCTATTTTATAGCGAATCTCTGTTCCTTGAAAGGTATCTACCTACCTTCCTTTACCTACCTAATCTGTACATCTAGTAATTTAAAAACGGAGATGTCCATATATAACGTCCCTTAAGCCCTTGTAAGTCGGAGCCCTTGTAAGTCTTGAAGGTCGGATTTCACAGAACCTATTTTATAGCGGATATGTACTCCGTGAATGGAGTATACACACAAATTTCAAGTTTATAGGCTTTAAAGTTCAAAAACGTAGTATTTACCTATTGCACCCCTTAAACCTCAGCAACGCCTCTTGGGGTGGGTCGATTTTCGCATAATCCGTTCTTAGCGGATCTCTACTCCATGAAAAGAAAAAGTCTACCAAATTTTAAATCTGTTGGCTTAATAGTTCCTGAGATATCATGGTGAGTGACTCGGCGTATAATGCACACCCATGCTTTCAAGCAGCAATTTTTAATTTTTAGGTACCGTAAAATATATATCCGGTGTATAACACGCACTTTTAACACAAAAAATAAGATCGAAATTTTCGGGGGCGCTTTAAACGCCGGGAATAAAAATGATAGTTTCAGAAATAATGAAAGAGATATGCATAAAAAACACTTAGACTTCTACAAAGATCAGAATATTATTCATTTAATACAAATGTCATACCTTATGAGAAATTAAAGGTTTTTTTTCTTGAACTATACTATTTTTTTCAAAATTCTTAGGTTATACATCGGCTAAATGTCTTTAAAACATTATAACACTACTAACGTATATTGCAGGTTCCTTCGTAAAAAAGGGGATGTGCATTGTACGGCTAATATACCTTAAAATTAAAAATGCAGCTTGAAAGTATAGACGCGCGTTATACGCCGGATTTTAAGGTATATTCGTCGTATAACGCGCAACGCACAACTTCTTTTTTCTTTTTCTTTTTTTTTGAAGAAACATAAAATACAAGCGTTTAATGCTCTTATGTGTTTTGATGTCATTTATTCAGGTACCATTCGAAGCTTTAGGAAAAAAAAATAGTATATTTCTAGAACTACAACTCGTTAAGTTCAAAAGGAATATTATTTCTTTTAAATGAACAGTATTTCGATATATGAATAAGAGTTTTTTTTCTACAATTATCTATATTTTTTCTTTTCTTTTTATTTTTAAAGTTCTCATTTATAAATTTGGCGTATAATGTGCACCCGTCAGTTGGCGTAACATTAGGCGCTGTGGTGCATGTGCAGATGTTTTGGTCAAGTAATCAGTTTAACACGAAACCCCCAGTACTCATTTATCCACCCACTGTGGAGATGAAAGACTAAATTGGCCTTGCCCAGCATGGGATTTGAACCCTGGACCTGTGGAGTGGAAGCACGATAAACTACCACTTAGCCGCTGGGCTTCGAAATATATGTGTGCGTGTGTGTGCATGTATCTATGTATATAATATTGAGATAAGAAAAAGAGTACACAAATGTTATTTTTAAAATACATATGTAGTAGCTTTTCTGCCTGCAAAGTGTCTGGAATACTTCTATGACTCTTATATAAATATATAGCAACAATAAGGAATTTATTTCAATTTTTCTTCTGATAATAAATTGACTTTTAATAGTAGAATTCCTATACTTCGTTAATTTCTTAAAATATCGAGAGTAACTCTTAAAAAAAATATAAGAAAATTTTTTAAAATATAGATTATGATTTGAGTTATTTACGCAATTTGCATGAAGAAATTCGTCGGAAATTATTTTAGTTTTAGAAATTTTTGGTAACAAAGCATTCAATAAAAAGTGCTTCACAAGCTTCGAATTTCTCTGATAAGGCCCCATGTGATTTATTATTATTTTTTTGTTGTTGAAAGAGAGAGTGTGCCGCTTCGAGATCATTTTTTGGAGCCCATCGATGCGTTTGACGAAAACTCGATACGAATTTTGAAAGGTTTCCCAAAACGAATTTAATTCATGATCTGAAGATTGCAAAAAACGTTTACAGAAGTGCTTTGAAGTTGGAGGAGATTACTTTGAAGTAGTAATAAAGTTTGATCAATAAGTTGATATCTTTTGTTTTGCTATGGTGATTAAGTGAATTTTTTATCACTACACATTCTTGTATTTATAACTTTCATATATGGCTGGATGAATTTCTGAATTATTTAATATAAGTCTGTAATTATAAGAGATATAGAAAATTTTAGGAACACAATTTGAAAACTGTAATGTTAAATAAAACTAATGAAGTATATGTCTCAAATTTTAAAGCTTTATATTGTATATTCAAAGATATTATGTTTCCGTTTTCGGGGACATTTAATGTTTGTTTTATCATTATTGTTTTAAAATTTTCGAAAGAAAGTAACAAAACTAACATAACATCATTTGTAACCTTGATTTTAATATCAGTTTTATGTGGTCTGTATAGAAGAGGAATTAGAGTATGCTGGAAATATTTAAGAACTAGTAAGCCGATTTTAAAAGATTGCATTTGAGTATATACAGTTGCTGGTCATACATAACTTTTTAAAATCAGTCAAATAAAACATACTTTAAAATTTGAAATGGTAAAAATGAATGTGGTCTTTTTCTGATGATCTCTGAAAATAAACAAATTGTTTTAATACAAGTCATGTTTTTTTTATGTTTGTTTTAATTTGAACATTGACACGATACCTAAAAAGCTCAGCATTCTATAAATGTCTTAAAATACATCATATCCATTGTATATCATTGACGTACTTTTATAAAGAATATTATATAAAATAGAAGAAGAAAATTGCTGGTTTAGGAAATTCAATTCTCCAAGTGTTCTTTAGACATAGAAAAATCTTCTAAATAAAATAAATGTGCAACAACGATTAAAGTAAATAAAATACATTAGGCACACAGAACCATCAACAGATAGAACTGTTGCCAAATAAAAGCTTACAAAGAGTTAAATGAGATAAATAATATATGAACACGCTAAAAAATTGTATATCAAGAATAAAAAGGTCTAAAAAATAAGAAATAAATGGTATTTTAGTGGTAGAATCAGTAAGATAAAAAATTGATTTTTATATAGTAAAGCAAGCAGTATAGAAAACTCTAGCTTAAATTCTAAAAATTCATTTTATACAGCAGTTCATAAGAAAAAAGTATTTTCTCCAAGTACTTATAATACAGCAAAGTACACGAACTTACATTACATTTTACAAGCCCTATTTTGCATTATCTTGCACTTAATATACAAAACAGCTGGTAGGAGGTAGATGTTCTTCTGAAAATTCGACGTTGATTTGACAGTAGATGTTTAATCTATTGCATGTAAATTCGACATCGTACATTCTGAGCAAAGTTTTCCAAAGCATTGTATATTCAAAGAAACAGAATAAACTTTTACCGCATTGCAATGATCATTCAACTAAAGGTAGAAGTTTTAGGACATATTCTTAAACCTTTTAAAATTAAATAAACCTATCTTTTATTTTTAATTCCTAGATTAACTCTTTCAGTTTTATTCTTTCTGCTATAAAAAAAGTTTGGATAGAAAAAGATAGAATTTCATTTATTTTCCTTGAGATTAAAATTATTTTGGAGATTTTAATAAAAGAGTGCAAATATCTGAAAAAAATCTAACCAATCATTGGTACGCATTACTTATTTTTGGAAGTCATTGATTTTAATAGTATTCTTGTGCATTTGTGAAACTGATGAAATTTATATTTTAATTATTGAGGAAATATATTTTAGGATGTTAAATCAAGTTAGTTTAAGAAATTATCCGATTATTTTTATCTAACAGCTAGTATTTATCCAACTAAGATATTTAGAAACTGAGGTACTGATATTGATAAAAACACCCAATAAGTAACGAAAAAGCTAGGTAAAGATTTATGTCTCCACCTAAGTGTGTCATAGTACCACCTCCTCATATTGGTTGAGGTGGAGATCTCCCTGTTTCTCTGGGGATCCGAAGTCAGCTAAGTTGTAGAAGTCCTTAAATCGGACACAAAATGATTACTAACCATAATTTTAAATAATTAATTCTGATTAATTTAACATTAGACCTAATTGCACGATATGTGTGCAAGGTAAACTAACAAATATGAAGTAATAGGTACTTATTTTAATTGAGATGCAATCTCTGAAACTCGCCAAATAGAAAACCCCCCACAATACCTCCTAATAACTAAGTTAGTATTATTCAATAACTCACTAGTGTAACTAAATTGTCCTCAAAACACAATTCCTATTCTCTATCTCACTTACTATTTATATGCTATTTAGTAGTAACGTTTGTTTATGGAGTTATTAGATTGTTCTAGCTCAAGTGCCAGTTTAGCTGGATGGAAAAGAACTGTAGTTAGAGAGGATAGAGCATTGTGTTGCAAGTGTCTTTCAAGTATTTCTTTAAAAGCCCCTTGGCTGTTTATAAATGAATCTCCAGCGTTCGAAATCATATGACAAAAAATAGCATCATTTGATGAAAAAAATAATTCAATCAAATCAAGGCTATTAATTTAAAACACTTGATAAATATAAGAGAAAATATTTATGCTAATGAAATATTCGAAGAATTTAAAAAAAAGGTTTTCATAACAGGAATAAAGAAGTTTATTCCTGCAGTTTCATAAAAATAACAGAAATAAAATTAAAATTTATTGTTTTTTTTTTCGAAACAAAACTTTCTCTGTCATAATAATGTCAATTACCTTTCCTACTGCTTTTAATGAATTACTCTAAGAAAAGAAAACAGAAAGGTAGGAAGTTCCAAAAAATGTTCTTTAATTATCCACTACTGAGATTTGTAGAGAGTATTAGAGTGAAAACAAAAGTTTCGTTAATTTTACTAATTTATTAAAATTTATTCTACTTTTAATCCTACGATATCATAATCAGCGTTGAATTCATTCTGTTTTTCATGTGTTAACAACGGTTTGTATGCCTATACCAGATAATTTAAATAACTTCCAGGCAAAGAAACTGGTAAAGTAATCATTGGACTATTTTTCAGAGTGTCCGTTCTATTTTTCATTTCAAAATTTACGTAAAATTTATGCTCCTATGAAAAATAAGTTTCAAGAGGTAATATATTTAGATATATAAGGCACTGAATTATAATGAGAATTGTCTATAAATAAAAATATAACGAAGAAAATGTATTAAAGTATAACATCTACTTATTTTAAGAAACATTTATTTTGTATATTGTGGAATAAATGTACTTTGAATTAAAATTTATTCTTTCTACTAAGAAATTCTTAAAGCTTCCTTGAAAACAAAGTTTAGTTCTGTTTTCACCATCAAGACAGGCGACAATGAATGAGACTACGACTCGTTTCTCCTAATGACAAATACATCTTCTTCTTGTAGGTGTCTTAAATCTTTTCAAAGAAATCTTTGACCATCACATATATCAATGTCTATAAAAAGATATATCAAGATCTAGAGTGTGAGGGATTTTTCAATGAGATTTTTAAGCAGTAAGCTTTTTCTACTTCCGTATCTATTTTTTATTTAATACATTTGATCTTACACGATCTTAATCCCACAAAAAATCCCCCTGGTGAAAATAAAGGCATCGGTTTTTAATGTGAATAAACTTAAAAGAAAGTAAGAAAAACTCTGAGGGGAATATTTATATAAAACGTTTTATTTCTTATATGTGTAACATATTTAATACCTCGAAGTTATAAAGCTCTAAACTGCAAGATCATATGAAATTCTACTATTTACTTATGGTGCTCTGTATTACAGTTGGCTTTTAGTTAGGATATTTTTAAGTATAGAACTTATTAATTTTTGTCTGATTTTATACAACGTAGAAAGTAAATTAAAGTTATTCATATTTATTTAATTTTCTTCGAAAATAAGAGGGTACTTCCCTACATCTCAACTTAAAGCAATTTAGAGTATTCAAATATTTTTTTTTCAATAATTGTTCGAATTCATCACAGAATTATCTGTATTTTATTGAGATGGTAGTTATTACCATATAGTATATTCAACTATATTTTAAGCATAAATTTCAAGAAGTTGCTTCTTTTCTGAAAATAGAATAGAGAATGTATTCAGAAACGTTTAATAAATATATTAACACGTTCAGTCAATTACTTAGGTGATGGATAGTGCTAAAGTTTCTTATCATTTTAAATTATGGTCTAAATCTGATACTGTACTTAAAATATAGAATAACTGTTTTCATATGATTCCAAAAAAAGCGATCATATTTTTTAAAAAAAATATTATTAAAAAAGAACCGGCTTTTTTTCATTGCTTGATGAAAACCGCAATTGCTAATCTCATTCGTAGGTGAATTACTAATTTTTAAAAGTTGTATTGACACTTCCTGTCTGACACAAAAGTTGTATTGACTCATTAATAGTTTCAAACATAAAACTAAAACAGAAAAAAACGAACGATTACTTCTAAAATATAATACAGTTTATGTTTATTTATTTCATATTTCAAATATTAATCAATCTAATGAAGTATTTTAAAAAAATTATTAATAAAATAATTCTATATTTTTAAACTCTCTCTGTAAAACAGTTATTAGTTTAAAAAATAATTGATTAATATATCGTTAATATCCTACGTGGAAAATGTCGAATTCAACAAATCTTATACGAAAATTCAGGATTTTTTGAAACAAGACTTTTATTTCCAAATCTGCTTATGTAATGTTAATTTTATATATTTTTTCTTTTTTTGTAAAGTTCTTAAGGAAATACTCATTCAAAACCAAAACTAAACATTTATATTGAATGCAGTTCTAAAAGCGCATGAGAGCAGTTTTCATTTGGAAAACGGTAAATTTTTTTCCATTTTATTACTTTTCAAAAACCATGGGTTGGTTTTCTATGAAACACGTACTCATTGTTAAATATTATATAGTATCCTTCTTTAAAATCAATTCTTCATGTTCCTTACTTTGAATTTTCTTTATTTACCTGAGTTTAATATTCTGCGTATACTTCAATGTGAAATCCAAATGGAATTTTAATGCTCTGCAACTTTTGAGGCGTTGTTATACAGTCTAAGAGTCGTATGTTTACTTTTGAATCTTTCAGAATAAAAGCTTTTTCGAAAAAGATCAGCAAAATAAATTAAGCAGTGCACAAAGAGAACGTATTCAGTCAATACAAAAACAATATCTATAGTGAAGCAGTTTCGAGATAGATATTTAAGTAAATCTCTATAAATAGCAAATGTGAGAAGAAAATAGCTAAGGTTTCAGATGCCTGAACGAAGGAAGTTGAACATGTATATACATTAATGATAATAAACCCATACAAGTTGATAAAATCATACTGCATAGAGAAACCTTTGGATACAGATTTAAACAATTTTTTTTCTACCACAGATATCATACAAAACACTAAAAAACATTTTTAAAGATTACACTACCTTTATTAATGTTTTGCTAAGTTTCGTGACAAGCATATGAGTGAGAAAGATGAGCCAAGGAGTTCATTTAGTACACGACTAACTGGTTTTACACCATAAGGGAACCTCTGAACGATAAAAACTGTTAGAAGATATATTGTAATAACTACATAAATGCCTAATACGTAAGAATTGTTCCTTTCATCCTGTACTGAAAAATTAAGTAGATTTACTTCTACACTGTTGGTCACACAAAATGCAACACCAAGAAGAACCAAAGATATCACAATGAAATTTATTTGGAAGATAGCATGTTGTACAAAGAGGAAACGATTAAAATTACAGCCTCTTGTGACGTGAGATGATTACAAAATCAGCAGTTAGTGTAATCAGTAGCCAATACTGTTTTTTAAAATCTTTGCCACACTCCTCGGTATAGAATCAAACAGGCTTTGGATGTATCCTTGGGCTTCCACAAATTGCCAAAGTTGATCTGGTGTAGCAGCGGGTTATATATCCCGGACCAGTGGACCACACGTTTTCGATTGGCGATAGATCGGGAGAAACAAGCAAGCCAATGAAGCAATTCAATCTGATGGGTAAAGAAGAACTCTGCGCGACCTATGTGATCACGCATTATCCTGTAAGAATATGGCTGATGGCAAGTGGTGAATGTATGGAGGACCACATGCTCCAACACTTCAGAGCTGGCTGGTCGGTGTAGCGGCAATACGTACTAGAGAGCTGCGGCAGTGAAATCCAATACCACCCCAAACCATTATAACGGGTACAGGACCAGTGCGGCGATGCAATAACGCAACAGTTCAGCAGACTCTCACTACGGTGTCTCCAAACTCGAATACGACCATCGTGGTGTTGCAGGCTGAAGTGGGATTCTTCAGCAAACACAATGTCGTTCCATTCCGTTGTCCATGTCCATCATTCATCGCACCATTGACGGTGAAAATGACTGTGGTTTTCAGTCAAGAGTAACAAAGCAATGGATGCTTTGCGGACTTTCCACTCTGCTGCAAACGACGTCGAATGGTACGAGCGGACACAGAATGATGCGTAACAGACTTAATCCGTTGTTCTACGGTTCGTGATGTGGTTGCATGATCCATCACTGCCATGCGCACAATCCACCTGCCATTACGGGTAGTGGTGTAACGAGGTGGGTGGGATCAGCTCCGTCGGTCTGTCATTTCCTCCTGCATCCAGCCATAGTAGATCCACATCACAGTTGCTTGGTTTCATATAACTCGTTGACTGATTTCTCTGGCAGAAAATCCACAATCCCTATGGGTACTATTCTTCATCAGTCGAATTCAAAAACTGAGTCAAAAGACGCTCGATGTCTTCTACGAGGCTTAAGTAAACAGCTTATTTAAAAAAAAAACTCTCGAAAAACCAATTGCCATATTTCAAATCGTTAATCTGTTCTAGCCCTATGTAGTACTTGCGGGTGACGCTACGATCGCCAGAGATATGCATCTGCGCTATACTGCTAACGATTTGCATATTTCATCGCGCCAACACATGATGTAAATTTCATATGGATCGCACTCTTCCTTCAGGGTGTTGCATTTTGTGTGGCCAGCAGTGTATATATATCGACGTTTAAAATATAAAGAATCTTCAATTTTGTCTGATTGTCTTTACAAGTATTTGACATATTGAAATCAGATGTGTAAAAACGCACATGTAACACAAAAAACCACACACCAGCTATAACACGCACACCCATAATTGTGTTTATAATTCATCAGCATAGAAAAGACAGAAAGAGAGCTAGCTGCGAGATGAAAAAAAATGAAATTTTCTTTTCATTTATAATGGTGTTCAAAATTAATAGAATTTTCATGTTTGGTTAATTATCTAATTTAGAAATAAAAGACAGAGTGACTATTAATGAAATTAGGTATGTCAATTTATTTAAATAGTGCAAAAAAGTATATATAGCGATTGCGGTATATATGGAAGATTTGTGTGGAACACACAAATACGCAGAAATGTCGGAGACAGAAATTACGAGATAGATTCTGGAAATGGTTTAATTTATAATGTGATTTCATTTATTAGTTATTCGGGGTGTTGCTGAATTCGACCGACAAATTCAGAGAGGTGGATAGTAGGCAGCATGGGGACGACAAATTAACAACGAACATGGGATCGCAAACCACGTTCACGAGAAATAATTCGCCAGAACAGTTATAAAGGTCGAATGAAATGAAAAAGTTCAATAAGAGGTAAGCAATAAAATTTACTAGACTTAATGCATGTTAAAATACGAACAGTGCATCACAATTTGACTTCAGAAATGCAAAACCAAGTGATTGTCAAAAGAATTGTTCGAATTTGAGGTAGCGTACGTCATAGCACAAATACCGACGGATGAAGGATTCTCGGATGCGTTCAAACAAATCCGGTTGGCTTTCTGGTGTCGGTCTGGGATGCATTGTTTTTATTGTAAACATGCTTTATGTCTAAGAAATGTATTTCTTACCTCTTATTTCCTCTTTTAATTTCATTTGACCTCACACACTCCCTACTTGTTTTTGCGAATTACTGCATCTAAATGTGTTTGCGACCTCATGTTCTATGTTGATTTGTTGCACCCATGCTACCCACTAACATCTCTCTGAATTTGTCGGGCGAATTCCGCAACACCCTTTACAACTTTAAAACTGGAAATCAATGCTGGACAAAAGTCCTCTTCTGCGATTTTTTTCAAAAGTTTACGCACACACGAACTCTTTAAATCCTCAATAAATCATGATCTTTTTATGATGAGCTCTGCAAACATTTTTTGAGCTTCTTTACATAGTGTCGAATATTTATTACTCATACATAGCAGTAAAGTATTTAATCCCTACAAATTCACTGAAATTTCTGGCTTCGTCACTATAGATTTTTAGAGTAAAGTTTTATTATTTATTTTGCGAAAATGAATATATGAACCAAAAGGGTACGATTTTTTGCTGTCCTAACATTTACTTCAAAAAAGGCTAACAATTAGAGCTACTTATTATTTCAAAATAACGTTTGATCTGAATTTTGTAAGCTTACCTAAATTTAGAGTTTATTTAAGATATTATTTAAAATTATCCAGGCACATGAATTTAGTCAAAAGGAAAAAAAAATCAATACTTTTTGCATTCTGTTTGGGTTTTGATGCATTATTTTCGTTCAATACTTCAGTTTGTTCTACAGTTTTTATAAATAACTTAGTTTCATTGGATTTAATAAAGAGAAGGAAAGAATTGTTGTTATTTTTAAGTCATTTTCCATATTACTGTTAAATTTAAATTTAATTATACCATTTATTTTTATTATGTAATAGTGAGACAAAAATTCATGTATTCAAGCATAAGCAGATATTTTAAAATATATTAATTAATCAATACAATTGTAATATTATTTCTACTTATTACATAACTTTATGAACGATTGTTTGAATATTTCGACAGTAAATGATAGTATACGAAAAAGACTTTTGCATTTTCGAAAACACTAGCATCCTTGAAATATCCTGGCAGTATTCCATTGCAAATTTCGTTATCATTTGCTTAAGAAAATATATTGTAACGAAATGGCCACGAAATGCAAAAGTAAATTGAAGTCAGAATACTGTTCCACAATTATTTTCAGTTATTGTGTTTTTCATATATTTTTAATCTACGAATTTTGAATTAACTAATAGCCGAAAGGTCTTTAACTAACTGATGTCACCTTTATGTTATAATTTTATAATAGAAAGTGTTCAATGCTATTTTAAAATAATATAGCAAGGAACAGTAAAATATTTTCATTCTTTATTACTTTATTCTCCCAGCCTAATACGTTTCACTTTAATTATTTTACATCGTAACATAACAGCAAAATTAATTAAAATATTTTTGTAAAACATAATTTCTTTCAGAAATCGAACTTTTCTCTTATATAATGAGAAAAAAGCAATGCTTCTGTCAGCTGCAAGGGGTAAATTACTTGTCTGCCTAATGTTTGATCGAAACACTTCCCAGGAGAATTAATGGGAAATTAATCTTTCGCATGTGTTGTCCTATTCCGCTATTACTAATTGCAGCCATGCTTGAGATGAAGGTTTCAACAACATGTTATCAGTCTTTTTCAGACTCTAATGCTATTAACGAAGTGTTTCTCTTCTTGTTTATTTTCACGCAAATACCTTGTGTAAAAGAACAGATTTCTTATCGACATTTTAATGCACACCATTAAATGATTTCTCTGGACAATTACACAATCAAATCATAACACTTCAATAAAAATTAAAATTATTTTCTCTACAGATTCATACGCTTTTACAACTATTCATTAAAGTTTTTTTCAAGTAGAATCGATTTTAAATTTTAAAAAATTATTGAATCAAATAAAAGCAATTTCATTCATATTAAACAATCTGTTTTTGTTATTTGAGATATTTGGATGAAGTACTTAATTAAAACTAAAAATATATTTGAATAATGTATTTTATTTAAGTTTCAACTTTTTCATTTTCTTTAACAATAACAACGTGCATTATGCAAAAGGGCGGATTCATTTTAAATTCGCGATCATGTAATTTTATTTATCGTGCCAAACCCGTTATTTTTAGCAGCGTAAAAAATTAACTTTATTGTTCACTCTGTATTTTTTCTACAGATATTTTATCCTCTAATGAAGTATTAAGATAATTACATAAGATTTAAAATCCTTTAAATGGGAGAAATACATTATTTACATATTTTCGGAAGTACTTACGTGATTAAAGATGAATTATAATTAAATGCATCCTGGTGAATGTTTTTCAAAAAAAAAAAGGAATAGCTTAAGTAAAAACTTTAATTTTCTTAAGAAAATTTCTAGTATTTTCAAAAAATATAACTACATGCAATATTTTTAAAAAAGGGAAGTATTCAAATAGGTTCGATTTTAAAGTTTATTTTTCACTAAAAAATTATTTTAACTTTTCATCAATAACAAAAATGTAATTTCACAAATTGAAAAGAGAAAAAATATTTTTTTAAATATAAGAGTTATTATTATTGCCTTAAATGTATTAACTAATAAATTTTTCTCTTCTGGAATAAAAATGTTTTTAAGACATGGTTTTTGTAGTACATTAAAGTCCGTGAAATATTTTACCATTATAGAAAATTTGCTATGTTGTTAAATTTTATTACTTAAAGTAATGCCATTTTCTGTGCACTCCAATTTTATTTGATTTTATGAGTGTGACTAGGTTTAGAGTTGCTGTTTCCTGTTTATGCATCATAATTTTAAAGAAAGCATATAATTTTAAAATTCCAAATGAGTATTAAACTTTAAATTAATATAATATCATGTGCAAATAAATATCTTGATCTACAAAATGTAAGCCAAAGAGTATTAGAATAACACAAATACTACATCAATAATTAATTGAATAACACAATTAACTTCTCATATACAAAAATTTGATTTTATTCTTTCAAAATCTCTTTTTATCTTGCTTGCGGGTCTTAATCTTTTCTGTAGTCTTCGAGGATTTTTGTTTAAATTAAATATTTGTTTCTTTTATACTCATTTATATTATTAGATCGTAAAATATTGTTCATAAATAAATTAAATGATTCATTATTTTTTTTTACATTTAAATAATTTTTGTGCATGCAATTTTAAAGAGTTGTTAGATTTTTACAGACATCAAAACACCGTGTTGTCTAACATGACGTAGCTATTCTTTTATTTAATTTCGTATTGTTTTTCCAAAAAAAAACTATTGCCTCGACATCTAAAATGATTCTCACGACTAGTACAAGAAAAGTTCTAATCAATATTGGGCAAATAGCATCGTATGAGTAAGCAACTTTTCGAAATATTGGAAGGCCTTTTTATTTGTACATACGTTGTGAATTCTTTTAAAGTACCAGATTAAATTCTACAGACTTTTGTTTTCTTTTAAGCTTACTGCAGCGAATTTTAAATAGAAGACCTGTCAAACAACACATTAGATTTAATATTACGTTGTCTATATGGAACTGTTTGCATTCTGTAGTAATTCTAAAGTTTCTTTTTTTCCAGTGACACTTTAATGAAATACTCAGTTACCAATAAATAATCCACTTCAAAAATTTCTCGAAAGTATTGGGTAGCACTTCCGATTCTTTTATGAGTTTTATTGATGACTTTGAAAATTGAAAATGGAAAACCAGTACACTTTAGTTCTTATATTGCGTTATCCCGACCGCTAAATTGATATTTTTTATCTTAAATTTTCTTCTAGATTCAAATTATTTCCGCAAACAGTTTCATTCTCCCTCTCTCTCTTCCTTTTTACCAATATTAATATACAACAAAAAAATCTTAAGATACATGTTTCGAATATTGCAAAAGAAAATTTTATTAATCTTTGAAAATTGTATGTATCCTTATCTGTCATATTCAGCATCTTCAATTTGCTGTTTGTAAGCATTTATTACTTTTTGAACAAATCAATGTTTTTATAAATAAGATGCTATGTTTTATATTCTTTTCAGAAAAAAAGAAACTTGTTATGAAAATTTTAAAAAATTAATATTCCTTTATATTAATATCATATTGAAGAGTATAATGATTTAATTTTAAATATTAAATAATTGTTGAGCATCTTTGGAATTACTTACATCGGTACTTCTCAAACTTTCAATGTTTGCGACCCAATTTTCAATCATACTTTTCATCGCGCCCCTTCACACAATAGCGAGGAATTGAATGCAATAAAAATGCACTTTGACGTTAAAACTACAATACAATTTTAATCATAACCTTACAAATTATCAAGATAAGTATTGAATTTTGCTATAACAAGCCTATGTGAATCACTAGTAATTATTAAACTTAACTTAGTATTGTGGGATTAATTATCAAATACATTGTGCAATTTTGATGCATTTATAAGTATACTGTATCAGTGTAAATGTTTATTTTATTTTTTATTATGTCCAAATGTATATTTTGTTTTTCTTCCTTTCAGTAATTTTGTAATTTTTTAAATCTTTATTTTTGACATTTCGATATTCTCGCACCCCCTAGTAGGTTTATCACGCCCCACAGTTTCAGAAACGCTGACTTACATTAAGATAGAAATATTCTTGAAATTGAACATCACTTTTTGAAAATTTAAATAAGGTGTAAATGAAACTAAGTTGCAACAAGAGATTATGAATTATTTTTAATTAAAAAAAAGCTTCCTAAATAGGCTAGTTCAAGAGAAAATTAATTTTAAAAAATTATACGTTATGCAAGGAAATTTATCTTCGACAAGTGTTAATTAAATATTCCGTAAAATTAATGATTATAGAATATACATTTGCAGAACAATTTTATATAAACTTCCTTGAATTATTTGGAAATAACATAGTGAGTATTCTGTAATTTTCACATAAAATATAATGACAAAAAAATGGCAACAATGCATTAATAGATGAAAATGGAAAATCTACAAACATATTTTCCTGACGTTTACTTACAAATGAATTCAAATCTTTTTATTACAATTTACTTAATTTTAGAGACAAAAGAGGGAAAATAAAGGTAAAACTTATAATTTTAAGTCATGATCAAATAAAAGGATAATTGTTACGCTAGTAACTCCTCTTAATTTCTACATCATGTAAAAATTTAGAAGCTTATCTGCTGTATCTATCAGGTATGAAGATTTTAAGGAAATCAAAATTCAAATTCGAAAATAACGATCTTAATCTACGAATAATTCATATTTTCATTCGAGAATGTTTAAATTCTTATAATCGCCATGATTTATTTGATGCAGTCTATATATTAGGAAATATTGAACATTATTTATATGGAAAAGATGCAAGAAATTTTGGACTCATTCATAAAAATACTTCATAGGTGAAGAAAATCTGCAAAACTTTAATATGTATTCTATTTTTACTTCGTGTAGGGATGGATCTATACATTTATGTTATACTGCACATCACGTGATAAGGATAAGCATTCAAATTCCTTTGTTATGATCTATGTTGTAGAAATTTAGATTTGTTTGTTATCTTACGGAAGGAAAACAATTTGAAACCATTTCAATTATTCATAATATTTTAATTGTAGAGGAGAAAATTTCTCTTCAGAACTGAGCAAAATTAATAAATGAGATATTAAAGCATTAGATATCAAAACGAAAAACTTTAAAATGGTGTAAGAATCGAAATAATATTATTTATTTCCACGATTTTTTTATACTTCAATGTATCGGACTTTTAAACTTGCTTTCATATAAATAAGTAAACCATGCAAATTAAGAATCATTTATGGTATTTAAGTGTAATAAATGAAATGATTCATAATAATTCATACTTAAATATTTGTCAGAATTTTAAAATTTATGAGCTTAGTAAATGATAAGATATGACCTGAATAATTCTACTTTAATCGATCTTCAGCTTTGAAGTAGATATAAGCATTTTAATAACTAGCTATGAAAAAAAAACTTTTTTATACTGTACTGAAATTTGAACGGAGTATTTCATTTTTGGTTTAAAAATTGAATATTTTTTGACTTTCTGTAAAGCAGGTTTGTATGCATATGCTACGTATATGTAAAATATCCATTAGTCTCGAGATTTATCTTGTACTAAACAATTTTCAGCCTTAATGATTCTTTAAAGTAATGTTTTTTCTCGATATTCAGGTTTAATTCTACCTTTAAAAGTGTTTAGATGTTTCCTTATTAATTACTAAGTTTTAAATAATATGGAACATTCCCCAAGTAGATTACTTATTAAATTTACATAATTTAAAAAGTTTTCATCAAAGAATGAATAGCTAACATTTTTCAACCGAACAGTTTAAAGAGACAAGGAATGTCATTAACATTTTCTGAAAATTGGCTTTCCTTTAACGATCATTTTGGCCATACTTTACCTTTCATTGGTCGTTTACATTACAGTGCTTTCTTTTTTAACTGCATTTATTCCAGTATTGGGTATCTGAAAGTAGTAATGAATAGATAGCTTTTAAATAATCACCAGTTAATGTGTCTTCTAATTTTTTCCTAATTTCCTTTCAGCCTTCTATGGCTGTCTTTTCATAGCACTTAAGTACAGAACACAAATTCGGAATATTTTTTCAGATTAAAGGGTTCTCTAAAATTAATATTGTATTCTGGGTTTCGCTGGTTCTGACACCGTCAGACAGGTGGCATTAGAAACAACAACAACACAACAAAGTACTAATTTAACACAACTGTGTATGAGAAAAAAAATACGAAATATACCAGGAAAAAAAAGAATCTTCTCAGATAAAAATTAGTAATATAAAAGAATTGGTTTTTTAGGACAGCGAAACCCAGAATACAATATTAATTTCAGACAACCCTTTAATCTGAAAAAAAAATATTCCAAATTAGTACTTTATAGTGGCAAAATGAAAAATTATTTATTTTTAGAACATTTTGAAATTTTTAAACATAATATATTATAAATAGATGCATGAATACAAAAGTTGCGAATTTTTATGAAAACCTAGGTTTTTTTCTGTCTTAAAGGGGCATAGTACCTTTGACCCTTCCGAAAATCGAATTTTCGAAAACATTTTAAGAAATTAATATAGATTGTTAAGAACGCTTTAGAGCAAACCTCGTTGAAATCTTACAATAAATACGCTCTCAGAGAATGTAAAGAAACAGATCTTTCGTTAGGTTCTGTTTGGAATTTTTTGTTTTGTCATTTGTTTTATCAGTATCTAATACGTAGAAGCAACATGAGGTCTTTTAGCGACTCCGTGCTTTTAAATCCCAGTCAAGGGATGATTTAAAAGCACGGAGACGAATTTTACGGCATAGAATTACTGACCAAAAATATCAGCATCTTACAAAACAACAATAGATATTGGTCTAAAATGAAGCAACATTGATATTTGTTGATGAATTAGCTAATCACCTAAATATGAAAAATTCGGGTTTTAAAATAGAGTATTTTTTGTTATTTTTGATTTTCAGGCATAAATAACGGGAGGGAAATTATCTATATCTCTCACAAAAAAGGCTCCTAAATCACTGAGAATGAGAAAAAAAATATGCAAGAACACTTTATGGAAAAAGGAGCCTTAATATATGAAATGGATAAATTCTAAGTGTAAAAAGATTTTTTTTAATGCAAAAAAATTTAATTTAATTTTTAAACTTGATTTTTTCAGTTTTTAAATTTCCTACTTTCCTACAAGATTTTAAAAAATTATCATTTACAGAGCTACGAAATTTTATATGTATAATGTACTTGTATATCTGCATTCTGTATGCCTCAACTTTTGGGATGGAATCAGTAGATTTTACTTTGTAATGTGATGAATGCTAAAAATATAGATATTTTAAATTTTTTCAAATTCTTTTAATTTTAAAAAATACTAAAATATGATTTAAATTTAAAATTGGAGGTATACAGACTACAGGCATTCTTAAGCTTTAATTTTATATAAAAATATATGATCTACTTTCAGTCTTTCAACAGTTATCTTGTGGGTAACGGAAAGAAAACTGTTTAGTTTTAATCGAAAAAGTACGTCAAAATGTGCAATATCAAGACTCCGCAAGGTACTATCCCCCTTTAAAATACGTTTCCCGTTTAGGTCAAGCTCTTGTACATTTGGCAAAGACACCTTTACATGCAAACGTGTTTAAGTTGATGTAGTAATTCCATTGTTAGACGTTTTCAAATGGCGTTCTGATCGATTGTGGGTAGTCTGTCAAACCAGTTATAAAAATACGCTCGTTTTGTTGAAAATTTATAATATTTAATGCATGTTATGATAGATTTAATTAGAATGAATTTATGCTGATTATCCAAAGTGCAAAATTGAATAAATTAATCAATGTGATTTAAAAGCAGTTCGGAATGGAGGCTCTAAATTCCGTTAGGTAGGTAATCCCTTATGTAAGATTTTGCGTATTTATTGAAGAGTATGGAGGAGTTAAATAAATTAGGATGGGCATTTTCCATCTGTTTCGTATTATTCTATTTTCTTTTGCAGTTGTTTGAATTACTTTGCTCTCTCTTTATTAGTGTAGTTTAGATTCAGTGTGCCTTTTGAGTCTTAATTTAGTAATAAAACCCTTTATATACGCGCGCGGAAGTGACATAGCTATTGAGTAACAACAAATACTTTTAGAGATATAAATCAATTTTAAGTTAAATTAGATAAACACAATTGCTATATTAATAATCTAACACACACATACATCATCATCAAGAAAGTACAATGAAAAATCGGTCTCATGTTTCTAATTATTTTGAAAAAGACTTTGTATTTACTTTTATAATTCTCTCATTGCATCTAAGAGTAGTTAGTACTTATAATTTTAAAGCACTTGGAACTTATATTTTTGATATTAATTGAATTGCTAAATGCTGAAGCATTATTTTGACTAAAAGCAAACTTTAATAATGAGTTTACATAAAAGTAGAAGGTAAATTAACATTTTAATTCAGAGTAATAATAAGCAAAAAAAACCTTATTTGAAGGTGTCTGTTTTATTTGAGGTCAAAGAATATCAAAGAAAAATCAAGAAAAAAAATGCAAACATTTGTAAATTTTAAATTTTTTGTCAAAAACAAGAAAAACTAAAAACTTTGAAAATTTAATTGATTGTTGAAATGCTCTTTAGACTCAAATTTGTATTGTTAACCTAACAGGACAAATGCAACTAATAATCACTTCCAACGATAAATAAGTAATAAAGGAAGTTTAAACAAATATTCTTAAAGAAAATTTTAGGGATTAAAGTATCAAAAGAAGTAGTTATTTGAATTAAGTCAATAATGTTTGCCTAGGATAATATACATTATATTATTTCTTCATTACCCATGTTGGCATTTCTGTTAATATTAATATATTCTGCACCAAAGATTATTTTTTCTTACTTTGACACATAGATAAATAATTTACAATATGTAAATAAAGTTTTGTTCCGCAATCTGGTAATTCTTTTCAAAATACAGCTCGGTTGCATAATATATTAATACGTTATGAGATTAAAAAAATAAGTGTTAAAAATAAATCTCCTGGGAAATAATTGAAAAGATGTTGATTTAGCAAAATATAAAATGCATTATTTTTTTTGTTTTGTCTTGAATTTTAACAAAACTTATTATATCATGACAAAAGCTTTATTTCATTTCCTACTTAGCCAACTATATTATAGCTTCTTTAAACTAATGGGCTGATACAGAAGTCAAAGTTCTATTTCAGCCATAAAGATACATATAGCAGTTATTTTGACTATTGAAGCATTAACTTATAAAAATAGAAAATTTGTGTGCATTTCATGCTTGATGAGAAAGTATTTACTATTTTAATATATGAAAAACTTAGAGTGTTTACTTGCTTTATTTGAGAGATTGAAAAATATTCGTATCTGTGAAGACTTATTTTTATAATACAGGTTTTAATTCGTGTACAAATAATTAATCTAGAGACATATAATTTGTAAATTTATACTTATAAATTTAAATATCTTAATAATTTAAAAATCATATAGTTTTATGAATGGAAATGAGTTGATTTTTAGAAGCAATTTTTTGCAAAATAAGAGAGCGTTTATATCGACACTACTCTTTGTTACAAAAAAGTTTAATGATGTTTTGCTTAGCTGACAAATTTAAATAAGTATTTCAATATATTAATATTAAATTTTTTGGTTCGATAAAAAAAATTCCAACTTGTTATATTTTACTCTTTAATAATATTTTAAATGCTGATTTTTCACCTATGTTCTTTTAAAACAAGAATAAGAAATTTTCAAAATAATAATAATGAATCATTTTATAAACATGGACTAAGCTATGTTTTTGAGGATTTTTTTTTATCATTCGCCAGGACATATCAATAATAAAAAAATTAATACTAATTTTCGTTGCTGATTAATGACTCAGAAGCTACACTAAACTGTTGGGAACTTTCTTCGTAATATTTAACCTCTGCCAAGTAAGAAAGGCAATTACTGAGCTCTGGCAGTCCTCTCTACAAACTTCAACATTACGCCAATGTTTTGAACCTTAAAATATTTAACGTGCATCAATCCTTACGCTTGAGTTGATAGACTCATGACTCCACAGATAAAATACCGGATGAGATTTCTCTACTATAACCATTCGTATACTGCGACTGAATACCTCGTACTAAAGTAAAACTAAAATTGTGATTCCCCTTAAAGATTCTTTCTGAAACATTGATTTATGCAGCAGAATGTCTTTTATTTCAGGGTGCATTAACTTAAGGAATAATTAAACATATATCAAGTCTAGACTTGTAAATAGTTAGAAGTAGTTAGTGCAAACATGCAGCTTTCATTAATTAGAAACTATCGGAAAGAATTGATATTTCAATCACATCACAATATGAATCACTTACTATTAGTACAATATTTTAAAATAAAGAAATATTTCTTGCTGATACTCATATTAAACATATGCCATAAATTTTTAAATAAAAATGCAACTTTAAATAAAAAAATTAAATATTTAAGATATGTTTGACATTTTGTTCTACTTTTAAACATTACAAAGTGCATATTAAGAATTTGGTAAAAATGTTATTTTTAAGCGAGGGGTTTTAAATTAGTTTTATTCTATTCTAAATGATTCTTGCAAATGATTTTGAAATCAATGCACAAATGAATACTATTTTGCTTCACATTTATCACCTGAGAAACATATCCCTTTAATTTTGAAAATTGCAAGTTTATTCATTTTTAAACTGTTTTTATGTAAAGAATACTCTAATTATTTTGAGAAAATATTAACAATAAAAATAAATGTATGTTAATATTAACTTATATGTTATTATAATAGTTATTTAATGATTTCTTTCATGACATTTTGAAGTTTATCAACAAAGACAATGATGCCTAGAACATGTGGCTTTTGGAGTGTATAAAATATGCATTATCTTGTCAGGAATCCAAATTTATTATAATGACTTATGCTGTTTTCTATTTTGTATCTTTAATAATAAATTGATCGCACACTTTACTTTTACGTAGCTTTCCATATTTCATTCGAACATAATCAAACTGACAATTTGAACTCTGAATTACGCAAATGAAAAATGATCTGAAACAAAATAAACTGTCAACTTTTCTTCGTCTAATATGTTTTATTCCTAAATGTATTTTACAAGCTTTTATCATTAGTATCGAACCCAATTAACACCTTATGGAAAAAGATTATTTAATAAAATGGTAAGTTATTTATATCGTATTTGAAACGAAAATATAGATTTTAGTTTTCTAGATGTTTAATTAAAATCAATAACATATGAACCATTATTATATCATACTGTGATGTAAAAATGTTTTAGCACTTATACAAATAAAATTAAACGTATCAGTTAAATTAAGAATACTTTAAAAAAAATAATTAAATAAATGAGTGTTCAATTCTCGGAATACTTTTACATATTTGCTATAAAAGTAACAAATGCTTCAAAATCATTATAATCACTATGATGAACAATGTTAATGCGATAAAAAATTACTTTGTTTTTCTTAGTTTTAATAAAAATGTTGAACTTCATTTTATTTCATCCATAAACAGTATTTTATTTGCACTAAACTAATAGCGTGAAAACACAATGCAATGAATTGAAAGTGATTATTTAAGTATTATTTTATTGTATTTTAAGAATCAGCACTATACTGAGCAAATATTTTCTCTAAATATCAATACTGATAATTTTCATTTAATGTTGTGAATGTCTGCATATTTCCTTTTTTCTTGGATCAAGTATATTTGACATTGTATTGATTTAAATAGGGAATCTGATCATATATTTCTTGTTAAATCAAGTAAATATATTCAATTTTTGAAAATGACGTATAGTTTCAAGCGAAATTACTCGGCAATCTAATAAATTTTAAAAGAAAACCCATAAAAATTTCGACAATAATTCATGTATGAGATTTAACATAAATTTGTGTTTCTACATTCTTATTTCTTAAAATATTCTTTCAATTCACATTTTTCTTCCTTTCTTTTACATCAAACTGATTGTTTCGTAAGATTATTTTAGATAAACATTATTTTTTCATTAAGTAGGCTTTGTAACGCATTTCTACTACGTTTGTTGGCAATGTTTCATCTTCATAAGAGAAAAGTCGAATTTGCGTAACAAGGATTTTTAAAATTAATCTTTAATAAATTTAGCAGTTTTTTATAGAGTTTTATATGTGACACTGCACATTTCCAACAGCAATTTTATAACAATAGTAATGATCCACCTTTTAAAACATTATCAGTTTATGTTATTATGTTTTGTACAATCCAAACTCATATAATTATCATTTTTAGAAGTACCAATAAAGTCATTTAATGCACTTTTTGTGCTTTAAATTAATAAAATTATTTAAATCAAGCTAACTTAAATACAATCTGTTTCAGAGAAAAATAATTATAACATTCTTGAGATTTATTTAGAGTTATTGAAGTGTGATTCCATTTTATCAAAAATCTCATCAAGATTTGAAAATGGTAACTTCCTGCAAAACAAAAAATTCATTCGAAAAAAATGTTTTGAGTTCTCTGCCTTTACTCGTTCAGAAAAGCATTTTAGAGAATATTCTTATATTTGGCATAATGAATTCTCGTTTATGAAACTATTTTCATTGAAATCAATAACTCAAAGATTTAGTTCTAGCCACGAAGAATATACAAAATAAACATTACTAGCTATTTTTATTAGGATCAATAGATTTCCGCTTTTGTGGTGAATTCAAAGCAAGATCTTTTACTTATATTTTGATAGATTTACATTATTTTATGTACCTAGAACGGTATTTGGGATGTATTAGAATTTCCAATTTAGTATGTCAAAATATTGTAAGAGAAAATATAATACGAAAGAAAAGTTTTCTAAAAATTGTGAACAGTTTTTAAGATTAATATTCTGAAATCTTTGTTAAAACGCACATGCTCCAGCTGTAACAATTTCACCTGTCTGTGAAAGATATTTGAACTTAATTAATGTACAAAAAGAGTTTGGAAATTTTAATAATAAGTACTGCAATTATAAAACGTAAAATTGTTGTCAAAATTTTTAAAAGAATAAATACTTATGGTCTACTAACAACGTGCAACGTTTGTGTGCTTGTTATCGCAATCAATACTTTTGATGCATGAAGCTATTTAGTGAAGATTTAAAATACATATATGACATAAATAAAAACCTTTTTTATTTCTTAATCATGAAAAACTCGAATCAACTCAAACTTTGTTACAAAATGTAACTATTTAATTAATATTATAGAAGAAGAAAAGTAATTGAGTTTACTATCTACGCTAAATAAAATATACATCTAAAACTAATCACTATAAATCTCTTAAATTCTGCACAATATTTTGGTAGTAAAAATAATTAGTTTAAATAGGTAAATAAATTTATTTTAATGTGTGCATGCATATATAATTATTTACTTATTTTGTATATAATTTGATGTCTTAAGAAATAATTATGTATATTTCTTAAATATCTATTATTTTAAATTTGACTCTTGATTACTGATGCAATCTGAAACTGCATAAAATATAATTGTTTTAATTATACAAAGAAAAGAAGCATATTGTTAAAAGATATGTATGTTTGAACATTTAATAGTTGGATCAACATACAATTATATTAGAAACAAAAGGCACACACCCAAAAAAAGAGAGAATTGTAAATATGATTTTAATGTCATTCACTGAAATCAGAAGAATAAATTCAAGAAACATGAATGCACATATCATTGATCAGTCATTGCATTCAATATTAAAGTGAAAATTGACAAGCAATATAAACAGCAAGAAACTTTTTCAACAGCGAGTTGCAAAGAAAAGGAAACTTCATCGAAAAGAATAAACACAGGCGAAACATGAAAATCTTGAAACTAAAAAATTAATAAAAAAGTTAAGTTGAGTTTTTAATATCAATCATTGATATAACGTAAAGGAAACCAAGACAAACAGGAAAGTTAATCACAAGAATGCAGTCTAAATTAGTATTTTCTATAGAAATATCATTGAATAACAATGTCTTCTCTAGTTTTTAATAATATTATTCAAACAAAAGAATAAATTATTGTCCTTCAAGAATTGTTATTCACTGCCAACTATTCATAAAGTGCATAAATCAATTTTTGTAGGAAAATTTTTCTGTATTCACAGGAAACATTTTTACTTTTGTTGTTTGAAAATAATGTAATATGTTTCATTACTTTTAAATACTAATATATGCAAAAAATAAAATAGATTATCTTGGAGACTTTTAGCCATTTGCAAATTAAATTCATTGTGTTTGTATTGTTTATTTTAATGAATAAAGAAGCGTCTAGGTTTTCTTTTATGTATATTTCATTTGCATAAGAAAAGGTGGAATTTGATGAATTTCCCCTTGTGATCGATATTTCTTTGAAGAATTTAATTAAAATTCAGAAACTTAAGTAAGTTTTGGAATATTTCATTGCGAAATATAACAGTTTGGAAGCTTGAATTTTTTTTCCTTGTACTAAATGTATTAGTTTTCATATAAGACTACTTATTTTATTCAGAATTTATTTTGCTTATAATTGAATAAATTCAATAAATAAGGAATATTGCATTAAATATCCTTTTCCAAAAATTGTTCTTAAATAATTTAATGCTTTTGAACAAAAAATATTATACACAAAATTGAAACACATCAAGGAATTAAAATATTATCTATATTTTTCAGTAGAGGTTAACTATATATCAAAAGCTACATTTAGTAATTAATTTACTTATTTATTTCCAATTGCTACTTTGTTAATAAAAATTCAAATAAATAGGTAATATATTAACTAAACTCTAAATGTTAATTTTTCTAAGTCAACTGAAAATCTGGCAAATCACGCATAAATATTGATACTTTGATTTAAAAGTGTTTTCAACTGAAAAGGCAATCATTTGGTCTCATCCGGTAACTTCCTAAGGAGCTTTTAAAAGAACTATTTTTTGCAACATCAACAAATAATAAAACGCATTATGAACATACAATTAGACACAATATAACCTAACACAACATAAATATAAACAAGTCAAAATAAATCACATTCATTTGTTTTAAGCTTAATAACAATCAAATTTAATAATTCATAATTAAATTTTTAATGACAATATGTCTTATCCAAATGTTTTACCATTTTAAAAAGTTTTAACCTTCGTATCATTTCAAATATGCTCGATAAGAGTTGGGTCAGGGTCATTTCATCTGTCAAATATCTTTTTCCTCGAGAAAGTTGACCAGACTACTCTGTGCAGTTTCACATTGACACCAAAACCTTAAGTAATTAAGTTCTAGGAACAGTTTCAGCCAGTTTGAAATTTCATCTTTATATTGCTGTGCAGGAACACAATCTACATGAAAAATGTTTTACGGAGTATGGTAATCCAACATAATATTTCCCCAAACAAGAATTTTACACCACCATATAGATCAGATTCTCTTATGTTAGAAGGATGGTAGTGAACTCAGCTTTCCAAAAGAAACTTTAGCAGAATCATTATTGGCACTGAACCTGGACTCCCCAGTGAAAAGTACACAAACGAAACAAAACAAGACATGTTTTTCAACTAAAAGATTGATCAATTGATTCCAATACCCTCCCTAAAAAAAAGTCTGTTTTGATCGAAATTGGTCAATTTAAAGTGTTCGGATACCTTAACATTAGATTCTCTGGAAATAATAACTCTTTTTATGTTTCAGAAAATAATATAGCTTTAAAATTTCAAAATATCAATCTTTTTCATCGTGTTTAGAACGAAAGTTTTTATTTATTTTAATCATACAAATGTTACTTTGAATTATCCCGATACATTTTCCCATTAAAATATTAGACACAAATGTTTGAAGCACTGTTTTTTCTTTTTCTCAGTAGACACCGATACATACATATATAAATTAACCATTCACTTGTGACAAGTAACCTAGTTCCTTAGTATAGTTAAAAACAGTTATTTTCTATGTCGAGGACATAATAGGTTTAGAAGAAAAATAAGGCATGGTAGATTTTCCAACACAATCATTTCTGGTGGCTGAACCATATTTTTGAAGTGCAAGAATTATACAAAGAAAAAAGGACGAGGGAGAGAAATGACAGGAAAGTGCTTTAAGTAATTTGAATTAATTATGTTTTCTATAATGATTTTCACATAAGAATTATTTGTGCGTCACTTGTTTGAAGAGAATTTGAATAACACCCGAGCTTAATGGCATTGTTCGTAATATTTTTAAAACCAACTCCGTATATATATATTTCTGTAAGTAAACGTTCAAACTATTCGGTTTCTTGCGAAAAATATTGATTAGAAATGGATCTTACAAATACTTATTCTAGTGTTGACTATTATGATTAACATATTTTTTTTTAACATTTATAAACAACACAGACAGAAGAAAGGATTACAACACAAACATCCATGCTTTCCGATTCGAACTCCAGTCCCTGTGGCACCGCAGTCAGCTTTCACTGACCACTAAGGTCACCGGATGGCGGCTATGATTAACATATTAAACCATTAATTTTGAATCAATAATAAGCTATTTGTTTAATATTAATAAAATAAAAAAGAGTTCCCATTTAAATGAGATATACAAATTATACTTTAAAAAATTCAGATTTATTATTAATTGATTAAGAAATTTACTTTTTCAAGATTGAAATATTGCTACAAGATTTGATAAAATGCTTGATTCTGAGTGAGATACTTCAAAATCTTAAATTATTTTTACTAAAATTCAATAGTATACCTCATACCACAAACTTCAAGCAATTTTTCGTGATAAATTAATGTAATGCGCTTTCGCTACATGAGTGAAATCCCTTTTTGCATTAACAGGAGAAGATTGTCTTCGAAGAACATTAAAGTTTAGCAAGAGTTATAGTAGCTTGTCTTTTCTGACCTTCCGTTTGAAGCGTTACTAATAGCTTAGCCGAACAACCTATGACGATAGATTAACACAGGATTAAACCTTTTGAAAAGTGTTTCGATCAACATGGGACGGAGAAAGTGATTTCATTTTCTGAACCATCATATACTTGGAGAATGATAAAATTTTTAACTTGAATTATGGCTAACTATTAGATGGGGCTTTGTTCTGTGTAATATATTTCTTAAAAAATTTACAGGTGTTAAAAAGAAAAAAAAGAACTATATTCATGTAATAATTGCAAATTATATGTAAAAGAGTGGAAACTTACAAATTATTTATGTACACTTATACGAATAATTCGGATATGGTAAGAGAAAGTCATTAGAGAGTAAGTTACCTGACCAAATAGAAAATGCACAATGACTAAGTATTAAATTCATATCCATATTTTTGTAAAGATGAATTAATCAACAGTCTTAATTTATTAACTTAGAAATGTTTTTTATATCATATGTTGATTTGTATAAAATTGACATAAATATAAATAAGTGTTTAATAATAGTATAATGTATATTTTAAGATTTAGGATTGTAAGTCAAACATAAAATAATGTTAAAACAATTAAAATTATGTACAAGAATTCAAAATCTTTATAGAGCATATAGAACCTTTAAGAAATTTGAAACATACTAATTTTAACAGTTATTACAAAATTATTTTTGTCGTAATTGATATAAATGGCATTCAAACTAAACAATGTAAAGTGGCGAATGATTCTTCTTATATCAAATAATTCACTATAAATTGTCTCACACGCACACAAAGTGCATCTTTTATATATTGATGAATTTTTTTTGTGTTTCATCATTTGAAAGCGTTTTAGATATCTTAAAATCTCTAAAATACAAAACTCAAATTTTAACGATTTTATTATCTTATAGAGTGTAGTAGATTTTACTCAAATAGAATACTAGTATTCATTTATTACGTTTATTATTTGAATTTTTATTAATAAATTAAAATCATGTATGTCATTTCTATTCTTATTAATAAATAATATTTTCAATGAAATATTTTAATGCATGCATTTTTAATAAGTCCTTTCCGATTTTGAAAATCAGTATATATATATATTTTAATCTTCTAATGCAATATTTCTGTACATTATAGTTAAATTTAATCAAAAGAAATATTGTTTACATCATAATTTCAGCATTATTACAAAACATACGGAAGTCTTCAAGATTCTCCATGTTTATTGTATTTTGTTGTAGCTATTGCATTTTATATTTCTCTCTTTAATATTAAAGTAAAAAGAAATAAAGCTCAAATAATTCTAAAAAAATTTTGAGAGTACATATTTTATTTACAGTAAAGTTGTTGCAGATTTTTAGATTAGAAGAAAAACAGATTTATATATTTTGCTTATTCAAACATTTGACAGTCAATAAATAATAACATTTAAAAGAAATAAAGTATTGTAATTATAAAACTAATTAGTCTCATATTTATCAGTCTTAATTATGTTGAAAATCCTATAAAAGTAGCTTATCGTCTTAATTATGTGTTGGAAAAAAACCCTGTAAAATATTAAAAATTCATAAATTATTTGAACGCCAATTTAAACATGTTTATGAAATAAATGAAATTCTAATTCAAATAAAACCTTAGATAATATTTTAAAAAACAATTTCAAAGCACTTCACATAATTGGAAGTGTTTTTGGACAACAATTACAATTAAAGTGAGATGTAAAGTTGAATTTAGTTTTATATAATTATTTATTTCCTTGCAAGTCATTCAAGCTATAATTTTTGGTGAAAAATTTGTGAAATATGTACAGAGATGTTTTTGAATATATTGATGAATAACTATTCTTCGATGTCCTTTTCTTTGCAATTATAAATGCGTTCGTATAGGACCCCTAAAAAAAAGACCTTCTACATTATAGTGTAATTAATTTCGAGGTTTAACATTAAGAAAGGAAAATTTGTTTTTATATGTTAAGAAATCTTTAGTAGTGATTTATCAAATCCTTCTTTTGCAAGAGCATATACAATAATTCATCTAATAATGATTTTAAATGATAAGTAGCATAATAGTATATTATTCAGTTTTTGGATGTCAAATTTCCTTATTCTCGTTGCTTAATATAAAAATTTGCTTAGAAGCTTATAGTTATTGGCTTCAATGTGAAATATGCAAAAACTTGCATTGCATTTTTACTGTGTAAAAGCCAAAGAATGAATGAAAAAAAAGGGAAATTTATTTACATTGAAGGAGCATGAATAGAAATCAAAATAAGTTTAAATTTTAATATGAAATATTTTAGAATTTTATTGTAAGTAAATCTGTTAGCATATAACATGTAATTGTCAATTAATTTTCAAACACACATGAAGAAGGTTTGCTTCATATCGTCATGTTTTTAATTTACACATAAATTGCTTGAACTCCTTTCTAACTTCCTTTCAATGATTTGAATGTTATACCAGTTTACTTATGCATAAAATGAACTAAAGTAATCTTGCTTCAAGAATCAATTTCAACATACAATTTGGAAGCAGAGTGTGTACACAGTACATGTTTCAGATAGATACGTTATGTTGTTAGCATGTGTCCTTCCCGTAGGGAAGGAATGAAAGGCTATTGCTCAGAGACAGGTTGACTTCTAACGATAGATGGCGACACCACCACAATTTGGGTATGGAGCTGAACAGGGATATATTCTCCAGCCCCTGCACTCATGGTTTTGTTGCGACCGCCCACAAGACTTTCGACCCACTGTTTAACGAGCACGCATTCGTCTATACTTCAGGATATTTAGTGGCATCGGGCATCGAACCAGGCCCTCAGATCTGGAGTCCGATGCTCTAACCACTAGGCTACCCACGGCCCGTATTGGGCAATAATAAAACCAAGAAAATTCATACACCTTCATGATTTTTCTCTTATTTTTGTTTATTTTAACAGCGTATTTATGATGTTACTTGGTTTTAAGGGCTTATGGAAATTGCTTGTACATGTAGGAAATTTTTCCTGTATATCTTGATCCGTTAAACAGTCCATTGCTTTGCCTAAAATGTTCCAATAAGGCAAATTTTTTATTGCATATAATTAAGCATAATACTTAACAGAATTCGAAACTAGCAGAATTTATTTTTGTTTCGACGGCCAGATATCATACTATTTCTTTATTTTGTAATTCTGGAACATACAAAAACTCCTAAATGTTCACTTTTTATATGCACTCTGCATACCATAAAGAATGTTTTATGTATATAAAAATAATTGATCTTATATTTACAAACAAATTTCGTGTTTGACGTCTTTTACAAACGATTGAGGATTTTGTGAGTGCGTAATTGCATATATATACACACACAATTTGAAGCATTGTGTAATACTAAGTCTTCCATTTTAATGGTGACAGAGATATCGGCTTTCTTGGATTAGCTTTTCATTTTCATTTCTTCTACAGCAACAAATTGCACATTGCCTTATCAATCCTTGTTCTTTATGGAATATTTTCAAGAATCTAAATTCTTGTCTTTAATGAAAATGTTCCAGCTACACCTCACACACACACCACAAACACACACAAAATCCTCGATGAGAAGTATTTATACCCGCGAACAGAGCTAACAGTAGAAACATAGCACGGATAATCTCACTGTAAGAATTAAAAATTTGTGCAAATCAAAGATAAAAGGAGATGTTAGTTCAAGCTTTTAGTTCCCAGTTCACGGTGTACGGTAACCACGCAGGATTAAACTTTACTTGTAAAACTTAGACTTCTTCAATATCTTTTCAGACGCAACCCACACAATCGTGTGGGTTAGGTATTCTTATATCTTTTTGCTTCAGGAATAATCGTATGTAAAGCAGTCCGAATAGAATGATTGAACGGGTTTGCAGAAAGTGTAAAGTATTATTTTCTATCAAGAGACGGCATTTGTTGTCCATGTTTTTCTTTTAGCTGGGAAATCTAGCTTTGTTTACAAATACAATAGAAATATATCTTCTTTTATCTGTCGTAAATAGGTAATTATCAATATATTTCTAATTCTTTAGATACGCGTTTTTGTCTTATTGTTTATATAACTGTAAAATTGTAAAAATATTAACTATAATGCTATTAATGTTTCTTGTAGCACTCAGATTTTTGTTCGCACTATCGTTACTTGACGTTTCTTTTTGAGTCTCTGCAGCTGTAAAAGTACGTGCTTGCCATGTGAGATTTTTCTGTTTGCATAATTTTGGTGGAAGTCTAAATGCGAGTGAAATACATATTGTTGGCGGCACCATACCATATTTTCTGGGGCTTCCGTGATCTATTCTTTCTTCTCCCGCTCTTTTCGGAATTAATTTTCATGATACGTTTGTTGAGGACGGTATTTTCATCTCTACAAAGATATCCTACTTTCCTTCATCAATATTTTACTCCTCCCGAAAACGGCCGCGGTGTTCAGAGGAAAATTGGTAAGATGTGGTTTATTTATTTATTTTTTATAATACAATTTTCTGATGCATTTTCTTATTTTTCATGGAATACCAGTTAACTTCTAACCAAGAACTATTTAGGAGTCTTAAAGAAAACAATTTCAGTCAAGAAGAAATTTACTTGAATAAATCAAATTTGAACTTAGTGATTCGAATGATAGATGGTGCGAAAACCATATGAACTGATGTGGCGCGCTTATCCTGTAGGATAGAACCAGTACCTTGATCCGAAACCGAGTAACTTATCCATCATTACTAAAATGATCACCGTGGTGCGGGAGGAAGCTTCGGTTTATATAGATGGTACTATTACATACACCCCACCAAAGAGTCGGTGGAGGCGAACGAACGATGTATTTGTTTAATCAAGCGTGCTTTACTGCTGCGTCATGAGTTGTGACGGCTTTGTTGATTGCGTCATAGGAGACGACTTTAAGGTGCCGAGGAGTGCGGCGACTTTGCTGCGTCGAGAGGGTTCGATGACTTGCTGCGTCAAGTGAGTTTTGAATGACTTTGCTTGCAGATGTTACCGACAGTTCAGAACGTTGAGTCTTTCTGAGTTCAGCCAGGCTCTACCAATGAAGGGTGCTTATCCTGGTGATAGAACCAGGTACCTTTGATCTGAAACAGCAACTTATCCATCACACCAAATGATCAATGTGGTGCGGAGTAGAATACTGGCTTATAGATGGTACTACAGAACCATATATATACCAGAAGAATCAACTTTTGATGAGAGCGATGAAGAAAACACATGGAAATATTTGTAATGGAGACAGTTTTGATCATCTTACCAGGAAAGTTCTTGAGCCCATTCATTAATTGTTTTAGCTGTAGCAAATTTTTGTTTCAGAACAAAGCCATGCACCATCAAAATAAAATTCACCTAAAAATCAAAATGGATCACTTAAAATTTAAATTAGAGATACTGGAAGTATAAAGGTATTCCCATAAAAATATTTTAACTGATGATGAAGACAGGGTGTATCTGCCCCGCAAAATATCAGTATTATAATCGTCCACTAAAACGCCATATCAGATTAAAACGCTAACTTTGTACTAAACCATTTTTGATGTTGCTGACTTCAAGGCCCTTTAGTGATTTGAAAATCGCGAGTACTGAAAACACATGGTGAAAAATGCAACGTTTATTTATGCTTGTCAAAAATTAAAACATGTTTTAAAGATTTTCACAGTAAATATATAATGAGTTAATGAAATAATTAATTATACAACAATAATGTACTTATTTGTTGGAATTTTAGTGGAATTAATTTGGTTTCTTCTATCAACTAAGAGCTAAAAATGTATAACTCGTAAAATTTACAGGTGACGGTTTGACGTTAAAGTTGAACCTCACGCCTGCGTCCGTGAGAAGGGGAAGCGGATCTCAAATGATTTTTCCGTTTCTAGTGGGTCATTATAGCACTAATATTAACAGAAGAATTTGATAATCAAAGATAATTATTTCAACGAAGGATATATAACTTATGTATCAAAGTATACCAAAAATAAGAAAGATACTTTGTAACTTTTTAGCAATATTTCTTGGCAATTACAGAAAATATGACTTCTTCCAAAACAGAGCTGATCCTAACTAAATGAAAATTTAGCAAATATTTGATAATTTATCAATCTACAATGGTCAGCAATACACATTCAAAGTGCATTTAAGCAGCACTGGTTTACCTGATTACTGCTAATGTGGCACCCATAAAAGACTAGTTCACTATTCACGAAGTGAAATAGTGAAAGTATGACAGGTGAAGAAAATAGTGAACAACACATAATGAAAAATTATGCTTTATTTACCCTGGATGATGTATACTCAGTGTTTAAATGAGTATGTCATACATTTATTCCCATTATGCCAGAAATATTTCTAAAAATGTTAAGTCATAGAACGATAAATTTGTACATGTACTGATGAATTGGGTGTAATCATATCCTGTTAAGCATGGCATGTAAATTTGCAAATTGGTAGTTGCATTCTAGATAACCATTAACGCCCAAGGTTTTCTTATATATGTATTTCAAAAAAGGACATTCAGTGAACAATTCTAAGAGGAAAAAAGAGATCTCTAGAAAACTTCTCTCCATGATTTACTTTAATTATATGATTTCGTGCGTAAAGGGTTCCTCACAGCACGCTGCTGTACATGGCAGGTAAAAGGAAAAACAGTGGATTTAACGCTGCATAGGGATGGTATGATTAAAAGAGGAATATTATTTCAATAAATTTTAATAAATTAATAAAATTGATGAGATTTTATACATTACGTTCTGCAGATCCTAACATCGAGTAATGAAGTACTTGTTTAGAAAATTATCATTCTGCTTCTTTTAAAAAAATACCAAGATTATATAGAAGTGAACGAAAATATAAAACTGTTGGGATATAAATTGGTTTGTCATTCAAAAGTCATCAATAAACTTTTGAAGTTTTTACCCATTTTTATATACTCTAAAGATGTTGAAAGGGGTTTACTCAGAAAAATCAGAAACTT